>JXOV01002658.1:0-16824 GCA_001014945.1 Clogmia albipunctata
ACTGTGAATGTATTCTAATCCCCATTCACAGTGTAAAAAACATGTTTTAGAAAATATTTAAATATGACATTATTGTTCTTACATTGCTAATTTTACTTAAAATTTGATTAAGCTCTTAATTTATTATTTTTCTCATTATGCTGATCCGTTTCTTATTTAAGATTAAGACACGTGCAAAATTTTTAATAAGAATTTTAAAAATTTTAAATTTTGGAAATGTTTCCAAGAGGCTAATCTTACAAAATTAAAAAAATTGCTTAATCTAAAAATGTTATGACGAGAGGTTATTCGATTTCATTACATTAAATTTCCGAAAAACCGACATTTTAATAATTTAATTTTGAATGTCTTTTATTCAGAAGACTGAAGGAAATATAATTTATATGTTATAAATAAAAGTGAAATTTTATTAAATCTTATGAGATAGGAATGTTAAAGTTTTATTCTAGCTATTATGTACATAAAGTAATGATCATAGGTCAAATTTATTTTTTTGCACTTTCATATCGTATTCATAATGAGTCAATGGCACTAGTGAAAAACAGAAAGTCATAATTCACAAACAAATAGTTCACGAAAATCGTTCAAATAGATATGTTTCTCGAATTTCCGAAGAGAGCGCATAAGTGTAGTGATCCTATTTCCTACCACCTTTTTCCTTCCTGGCCAATCCTACATCTCCTTTCCTCATGTAAATAGTTATTGTAAATACATTGTAAATATTATTATCAGATTATTAATAAAAGTGCAATCCTGACAAGTCTCTGCCTCTTTCTGTAAACAGTTGTCGACAGACATCTTTTCCTGGGAGCCAAAAGCTCTCGTGGCCTGACTCCATCGTCACTGGTAATTATCGTCCTCCGTCCTTTTTGTCTCTTGGGATCTCCAACCTCTCTTCGCTGCTCTCATGGCGATTTTAGTTTTATAATTTTCAATTTTTCTTTCTCTAATGAAGAAAAAATCTTCGAATAAATTTGTTTCAATGTCAAAATTAAGTATAAAAAACTGTACAATTTCGAATGGATGCCGTTATAACGATCAAATGGTGCATGAAAATAGTTCAAATAGCGACCGTTGAACCTGCAAAAATATGTTCTGCTTGTTTCTAAAATCAGTTTTTAAATTGGGAACGATGTAAATCCTCCTAACGTTTCGTATTTCAAACTCAACTCCTCGTTAAAAAACGACTGGTTTTACACACTTGCAGCACAAATATCTATTTTTATTTAAACTTTTTCGAAATTTTTTCTTATATTGTTTATATTTAATAAACAACAAGATTAAATAATTTAAGATTTATGAAAGCAAATGAAAATATGTCATTGCCAAAACTTAGTCATCTTCTATTCTTTAGTTCCGAAATTGTCCTTATAGTTTTAAAGTAAATTACATTAAAAGTGTATCTAACCTAAGTCCTGCTTAGAATATGAAAACTAACAATTATTAATCTAAACATTTCTGTAAAGTGTTTTTATTATGTTAAGTAAATTATTTATAAACAATTACTAAAATAAGAAAATCAGAAAATATAGCCTTTTATATAACATTCAAGAAAATAATGATTTAGAACTAATTAAATTAAAATCTTCTTAAAAAAGCTGTGCAACGTCTCGAGATTTTTCTATTAGGTAAAATATTTTTACTTTTTATGCAATTTTTCAAAAGCCCACATTAAATTCTATTATAAGTAAATATATTTCAGCCATTTTATACGAGAGTTTATTTGAATTGTTCATTTGCTGAGATTAAACTTATGTACAAAATATTCATCAAAATCGTGTTTACGAAATCCTCTGATAGGGTTGAAAAATTTGTCGTCATAAGACTTTTATGTATTAATTAATGGGCTGTTGTTTACTGCACATGAGTCTCGCAAATTGACGAACATTTGGGAGGCAAACAAAATCAGCATATATCAGTCTGGGAGCATAAAAATACCGAAATAATTTTGGGGATGATGTCTGGCGCCAGTCTGGCTCGAGACGTCGACTTCTTGTCGCCAGCAGTCCTCTCCAAATCCCCCTGCCTCCCCCTATCTGGCGTTTATTTATGGGAAAAATAGCGCCGACTTGGCGTGGTTTGCTCTTCTTGAATAGTCAGTCGTCTCGCCGAGTGTAGTCCCAGTGAAAGACGAAGGACCGTCTCCATTCAACAATTCCACGACTTCTTCAGTAACTTGTTTTCGGCTCCGTTTTTTTTTTTGTGTGAAAAATCCATATATTGAGTCAAAGATTTTGCCGCTTTCTCCTCGCAGTTTATTTTATACCCTTACGAATGAATTCCATGTGGAATTCACACAGAAGAATTGTCTCCTCTTTCTCACTGGCACAATCTTTTCCAGCGAATTTTTCATGGGCAATTCAATTTATGGCACGATGGTTGAACAGAATGGACTCGGAATGCCAGATGCCCGCAATTGCTCTCTTTGAAAATGTATATATTTTAAGCGAGACATCCAAAGAGCATTTTATTTATTTATTTCGATACTGCGAATAAATTTAAATTGTGCTCAATTAGCTGCAGTTTTAAACTAGCAACAACCCTGTAATTGCATTACGGACACACTTCATTACAGCCCTGGCAGACATTTGACAGCATCCGAATTGACGGGGCCAATTTAAATAGTAAACGATTAATTTTTCACTCGAAACCCCCCAAACTCAATCAAACAAATAATTCGGTTCGCAATCATTTAAAACATTTATGCCTCATCAATATTGGATATTTCGATAATTATTCTTTTTTATAATTTAACAAGGTTAATTACAAAGGGTTATTATGTTTTATTGGGCAATGATTGACTTTAATAATTGAATTTTACAGCAATTTATTTATTAATTATTTAACTCATTATCAAATTTTAATAGAATAGTATATTTCGATACAAGTGGTGAAATAGAGGTTATTACAGCACGAATTTATCATGTATTTTGACGAGCGCAGCGAGTGAAAATTGATATTAGAGTGCTGTAATTACCGATGTACTGTGTACAAGTAAGACAGTGTGAGATGAGAGTGAGATGGAATACTCACAACGAAATAGTTTTAACAACAATATGTAATTTCAAAGTAAATTGGTGACAATTTGCGTTCCAATTTTGAATTATTTCAGTGCAGAATAGTAGACCTTTAGAGAACCAATTTGCGTGATGAAAAGTTTACTTTTCGATACGGAATTGCACAAAAAATTTAAGAGTAAAAGGCCATAATATTTCTAATAGTTATCCACACATGGAAAATTTGAAAGCATGTTTTCAGAAAATTCAACAGTAATGCTGAGACTATTTAAAACAATCATCAGGCTTTTCGTTTATGTGATTATTGTATCTACATAAAAAATCGATGGCTATTTTTACAATAAAATTAATAATATCAGGGATTTTTACCCTATCATATACCTCCTTAATTGTATATTACGGACGATAAGCCCTATTCTGACGGTCCCTAATAATAATACTTTTCTTGCGAAGCCCCGTGATTCGCCTGAGAGCCATTTTCTCAAACGAAATGATTTTCTTATATCCCAATTTATATTGAGAACCAAACTGGAAATCCGAAGGTTAGTATTGGCCTAACTAACATTGTATACAAACTTTCTTTTATTTTCAAATCTAAGTTTAATTGACGCATAGAAGATGAAAGCCCATTTAAGGCTTTTTTGGTTGATTCTTTTGTTAAATTGATATGGTTTGAAAACTTAAGAGAATGATGAAAATTAATACCTAAGTATTTAACATTATCGGATAAGTAAATGACATTATTATTTAATTGTACTTTACAATTTTTAATTTTCCGTGGTACACTCCTAGATATCTTATTACCGGGTGGTCTAAAAATGATTAATTTGGGACAAAAATGGGATCTGATATCTTCGGCCTTTTAGTCTAAAATTCATGACCAATTTTTAATTTTTTAAAGTCACGAGCGTAGCGATTATTTTAATGGAGACTCGTCTGTTTGATAATGGTTATCGACCGTGTTTATTTCTAAATTTTACCTGTGGAAGAACAAAATATAGTATCATAATTTCAATTTTAAATATCAAAAATGCATTAAATATATTTAACACCGATATAGAATTTAGGGCTTTGTTTAACATTTACATTATATAATATTTTTAAGTCTACGAGAGCTACAGAGGACTAGGCAGTAGATTATTTGCCTCTAGTGGGAGTCGACCCTAACATTTCATCACGTGTAAACACAATACACTATCACCTGCCTCACCGTCACCACAAGTAATCCCGAAGAACTCTTGATCACCATCTGAAGTCCTTGAGGACAATGACATCGATTTGGTCGATAACATGGATTCGGACCTAACACCTGATGTACTTAGATAAACAAAACCAAGGAAGAAACGATAATTTTTCTATATCATATGGGACTTATGTTCAATATAGAAGGGAAGCGGTGTCATTTCGAATATTTAAATCTCATATATCACAATGGTGATCTAATGTACATATTGGAAATTGTTATTCTTTTGAACATTTAGCATTAAATATAAAAAAATAGTAAATTAGGCCGAATACTCAGGTACAGCAAATCATAAAATGCATCTTTACTTTACACAAGTAGAATATGAAATATGCTCTCATTGTAAAGAATAGATTTCATGTAATAGGAACTAACACTATTTGGCCCGACTGTCGCTCATGAGAAGGAGTGTCGGTTAAAATACTATTAAGATAAGACATTCACACGATCCCCGGTCGGACAACCCATGGGCCTAGAATCCTAAACCTAACTTGTACTTACAGAGCGACTCTTAGAACACCCTACCAAACCTCGATCCGGAAAGTTTCTACCAGTGGACGAATAAAGGAGACGCTCTCTAATATAGGAATTTATAAAAGTATGTATTATTCAATAAGTGAAATATTCAAAATACACCAAATTCAGAGAGGATGAAAGTATTCCAATCCACGATGACCTACTGATTCCGGCACGACACAGACTTAAATCGAGACATCCTAAACAACTGCTTGAAGACAGATTTGATGCTAAAGCAGTTTGGATTGGAAAATGGGACAGTAAAGGACTTCAATCACCATTCTTTGAATTTAGTAAAGATGTCAAGACGGAACTTCAACTACCCCGTAAGGCCTGGTGTAGTTTGAACCGTCTTCGTACAGGCCGTGGCAGATGCAACTTCCTTATAAACAAATGGGGCTTCAAAAACGATCCGTACTGTCAGTGTGGAGCGACTAAACAATCGAGCATATATGGTCAGAATGCCCGGAGCTGAGATATACTGGAGAACTTCAAGATATCAAATATCTTCACGAAGACGCCATAAAATGGTTGATTTCTCTAAATGTTTGATTAAGGATACTCTAAATTTTTGTGCACTTTCACTTGTATTGATAAAAATTATACGCAAATTAAAATAAAAACCACTAAAAGTACCACAAAGATGTTATAACGATCTATCCCTTGATGAGAATAAGTTCTTCAAATACGATTTGCTTTTTATAAGTTCTTGATTAAAAATAAAGTCGTAAATGATGTCAATAAGTAAGAATATGAAGGTACGAAACATCGTATTCTATAGAATGTAAAAACTAGTGGAGGTTCCCTTACCTTTATTGAGTAGTAAACAAACTTTGTCCCTTTTAAAGCCTTTTTTCCTGGTTATAAAATTAACCTGAAATTAGCTTGTAAAGAGGTGAATGGCATCCCTGCCGTTAACATTAATTCGCCATCTATTAGATTATTGAGCATTTGTAGCGAATTTGTTTGGCTTGTGTCCAATAAATAAATAATGTTCGTGATTCATGTCATAATGCAAAATTCGGTTAGCGATTTAGGTAAAACAAAAATCATATTTTTATAGTTGTCATTCATTTGATTGCATTCGATTTGTTAATAATTGGTTTATTTGTTGTTATGCGATATACTCTATTTGTGTTTATACATATATATTATTACAATAAATCGGATCGATACTTTGCGGGCATCCTATTTTTGTTGTGTTTAGATATTCTCCCCGGTTTTGTGGAAACAAGCCCCGGATTGACTGTGTCAACAGTCGTGTAGTACAAACAAGGTCGCGGATTAATATTCATTGATTAAATGGCTCTGATGGTGGAGAGAACAAAGGGAAAAGTGGCAGGACCTTTGCGGGGAACCGGTTTATAGTATATCGGATTGTGTGGATTGGGGGGGATCTACTAACAAAGCACCTTGTTATGGGCAAATAGAAACGATGATGATGATGATTGTGTTCTGATGGTTACGGTAAATCAAATTAAATGAAAATCGTGCTCTCCCTATTAAGAATTATATGCCCTTTCTTTCCACAAAAACGGAAATTCCTAAGCAAATACGGGGCCCCATAAATGAAGCAAATAAATCAGACCGAAAAATTTTTACGTTCTGAATATTAAATGATTATCAGTGAAATAATGGCGGATTCAGCAGAAAGAATTAAACAGAAACCCGGTTCGAGTCTATTAAACTTTCATATAAAAACCATTCTCTCTTAGTTTCACCACCATCCAGGTTAATGAAATATTAAATTTTATAATCAGATTAGAATCGGCGGCGATCTCTTTATGAATTCCTATGTTTAATCAAACATAAGCCATTTGTGTCGTAAAATGCGAATAAATTAAAATGTCAAAGTCCGTTTTTTATGGCTTGATAAAAATCGATTAATTTTATGAATACAATTATATCAAAGAGAGGGCGAGAGGAAGGGAATTCAATTAAAAGCGAATTTTATTGTCAGCCAATCCATGAAATGGAAATAAACTTAAGCCATCATTTGATTTATGAAGCACCTCTCTTTGCGATCAATCCGTCGCCGCCTGCTCTCCTCGATGGTGTTAGAAAATCAATTTTATTAGCACGAGAGGGCTCTTAATCCCGAGTCCAGCCAAATTGCATCACATTTGATTGAAAGGTCGTAAATAAAAACGGCGACACTTTATGGCAAATATATAAAAGGCGAATTCCAATACGGACATTTATGACTGACTCTCCACGTCCCCGTCAAACTGTAATTGATTTAAATAATAATATCCTACAATTGGATTTGAATTCGTATTTTGATCTAATATCTATAGAATTTTAATTCCAACAATTATCAAGCAAAGGAAATAAATAATACAAATACTTCCCTTTACACTGTAAACAAGCCTGATAATAATTTGCACTCTGTTTAGGGCAAAAGCAATTTATATTTTATAAAATCGTTATAATTGATCTATTCTTTTGACATCAGGCAGATGGTATTCAAAGCTTGGATGGAGCGCATAGAGTCGAGGAAATTAACTGGATCTTTCTATAATGGAGTCTCGTGACCGATGTGGTAACGTATCCGTCTGGCTCTTCGGAGTCAAGGGTTCGATCCCTGGGCGGGTGGGATTGACTGGGTCCTTTTCAACTGGTCTAGGTGCTATTAATTGACTACTAAACAAATAGTCACCGAAATGTAGAAGGCCCGTTGGTTGAGTTTGAGACCCCACATGTTCCTTAGAGGAATTGAAAGGGAATTTTTTTCTATAATGGTAGTAATTTGCTGCTATTAAAAATTGGATACAGATGAAAGTTGTAAAACCACGAGAATAGTTAGGGCATTTAAAATAATTTGAATACGTAAAACTAATTGGTTAATGCCAAGCTCCTCAATGGTTGGCATTTCGGCATCTCTCAGGTTCGCTGAAGTTTATATGAATGGGTTATTAAGACTATCAAATAACTTACTTGTTCTTAATATAACATGTAAATGTTAATCCTTTTGAACTTCCCATAACAGCTAATAATGGGATAACACTGTAATTTATCAAAGATATATAAATTTAAATGTTTCGTGCTGATTGAATTTGATTTTGTTCAATTTGTCTGGTTTCAATACCATTTAATTTATTTTTATTGAATAATGTATGACTATGTAATTCTTAACTTTAGTCCATGACTCAATAATAGAATACTATTTTTAATACTTTTATGCTATCCCATATAAAGAGTTTTGTAATCTACTAACGTTTTAACTAATGAAAATTTGGCTTCTTATGTGCTTCTATTTGTTTCTATTCCAATTACTTATATTCCTTTATGATTGATTTGAATTTTATAGTGAATTACATTTTCACTTTTGCAAATTAGTTATTTGTCGTACAAGGAACGCTGTAAAATTGGTTGCGTTTCTAAACTAAGAAAAGAATGCATGCAATTCGATGTTTTTTGTAAAAATATTTTCAAAAATTATTTTCCTAGCTTTAACGGTCTACATGGGTACTTAAACTCAAGTGGTCTTGTTGGGTCAGCCTGAAAATTATTAAGAAAGAAGATTAAAAAATCATCAAAAACTTTCTTCCAGACCAAGCGTTGCACGACGGGGACGAGTGGAGCTCTCACCTACAATAAAAACCCGATTTCTTACTGTGATTGATTATAGGTTGGGTCCGCCATCAAGGTATTACTTCACCCATTGCCCATCAACTTTTGATACCATTATTTGAAAAACAATCTTTGAACCATCTCTATACCTTGGTCATCATTATGACTCTCACGAGGTTGTCCATTCTACTCAAATTATGTGAGTTGGACAATATGAAGTCGCGGCCACCCTTATTGAAGTTTCTCTCTCAGCATTGAATCTCGGGCATTTGAACATTATATATTCGGGATTGTGTCTTTCTCGTCACAGAAGCTGCATCGATCTGTATCGTCAAATTTGAAGCGACTTATGTGGCTGTCAAAGTTGCCATGCCCGCTAAAAAACTGGTTTAGGAAAAAATTTACCTCACCATGTCTTCTTTCACACCAACGTCTTACATCAGGGATAAGGCGTCTGGTCCAAGAGATTTTATCTTAGCTTTAATTTAATCACTGTTCTTGCCATTTAGCGAATGTTATGTCCTTTGCAATGGTTTTGTCCATTCCATTAAACACACTTCTCGCCTCCTCAACCTTAAATCGCAGCGGAGGACATCAAGAGATCACTTCTGCCGCTCGGCATTGTCGGCATTGTTCTGTTTCCTGAGAAGATTCATAGTGTTAAATTCCATTTAATGATGAAAGTTATGACAGCAATGGTCTGCATCGTAGTGTGTGTTTTTTTGATTTCGTAAAATATATTCGTTGGACTCGGATCGATAATGGTTGTTGAGTCTTCAATAAAATTACATTATTTTGATAAATACTGTACAAGACCTATAAAAAATCTAAAAAAGCATTTATTTTTTATAGAAGTATTGGGGACTAAATTACAATTTGAAATATATTTTGCAAAGGATTGAATACTTACGAGTACTTGTATGTCATGCTCAGGTGAAAAATTCGATTAACAAACTCTTTTCTTACATAGATTGCCTTTTATATTTCGGGATTTGTCATCCCCAAGTGTGCAATCTGGTAACTGACAGCTCTATCGTAAAGTTTGGCATTTTGAGGTTATACGTACTCAGAACGTTGTGACGTAAGACAATTATTTATGTTATTTAAAGTGACTTAAAAAAAGTAATGTGGCAAAACCATGGATTTAACTCGTAAACATTTTCGGGCGACCATTTTTCACAACTCTCCACGTGAATTATCGCAACAAGAGTACATTTATGAACCTAAATCTTTGTATGGGGATAAAGCACCATTCTATAGCTCTGTGAAAAACCTGTTTAATAAATTTAATCGTGGCCGACGTTCGCTCAAGGTCAAATTCCGTGAAGATCGTCCAAAATCAGTTGTTGTTCCGGAAACCATTGATGCTGTGTGCAACTGATATTGCAAGATTGTCATATGACTTATCGTGAGATTGAGACAACCTTAGGCATTAGTGGGACCAGCATACATTTGATATTGCATGAACACCTGACCGTAAAAAAGGTTAGTCCTCGTTGGATCCCGCAAAATTTGATAATCGCTCAAAACGTCCTCGAATCGATTGGTGAAAAAGAAATTTTGGAAAAATACGACCACGGTGCTTCAAAACACGTTAACAAGATTGTCATAGGTGAAAATGGATCTATGGTAATGAGCCTAAAATTCAACAACGTTCGACAGTGAGGGTCTTCGATGATGACCCAAATCCAACGAAAGTTGTTTGTCGAAGAAGCACTTCGAAGCAAATGATAGCCTGTTTCTTCGGAAAAATTGGTCATATGGCGATTGTTTCGCTGGAGTAATATAGGATGGTCGATTCTGAGTGGTACACCGTAATTTGTTTGCCTGAAGTCTTCGGAAGAATTTGAACAAGAAAAATGAACAAGAGAAGACGAAACATTATTCAACATGGAAATGTGAGCTCTCACACATCTTCTCATACCAGAGTCCTTTTGACCGGCCAAAACATCAAATTGATGGATCATTCGTCGTACAGCCCTGAACTAATGACTTTACATTAAGAAAAAAAATCCATATTCAACTATATCTGTCGTCCGAAGATGCTGTTAAAGCGTTCAAAAACCATGTTTTAGAGGTGACTCATTCGGAGTGGAAAAAGTACTTCGACAATTGGTTCAAATACATTTAAAAGTCTATAGATCTCAATGGGGAATATTTCGAAACACAGTAAAGAAATACTCAATGATTAATATTTATTTTTGTTCTCTAATCCCGAAATATAAAAGGCAACCCTCGTATTATACATAAAAGTATTATATTGTGAATATTATCTATTAGAATTTAAGTATCTGCTTCTGGTATGGATACTTTAACTTTGGGGATTTCAAAACAAAATTTAAAGTGATAGTTCTAAGTGTTACACCTTACAAACTTTCTAAGAAGACTTCTTTCTAATTACTGTTGTTTGAATAAATAAGAAATATATTAAATTAAGATTATTTTAAATAAAATAAATTAGTGAAAATTTTCAAAACGTGTAGGAACTTTTCTTTTTAATACTTACCAACAAAATTTCATTTAAATCAAAAAGATTGAATTCTGTTCATATAGACTTTATTCTTACATTAGGCTTTAATAACATTGACTACAGTTGACTTGTTATTCAATAAGATACAGTTACTCAGAAAATATGGAAATCTTACTTTGGCTCTTTGATACCCCTACTAATAGTCGCTTACAATACTGCCAACTGTTAAAAAGTACTACCGTTAATAGTTAATTGTATTTACATGTCACCTTACCCTACTTTTAGCATATATTTCATTGACTATTAATAAAATCAAATCACTTATATACTCAGGCATTACAAAATCAACAGGGTTTGCCGGAACCAAATTTGCAATAAATCTTACTTAATAGGTCACACAATGACAGGCATCTAAGAACTCTGCCGGTTTGTCTGTCCCTCTTCCTCTTTCTCTCTCTGACAGGGGAATTTGCTATCACCTTGGAGCAGGTTTCAGACAATTGCTGTCCAACAGAATTGCATTACATTAGACAACAATATAGATTTAATGAAAACTGTTTCACTGTCTGTCCTTTTGCCAAGTAAAAGAAGAAGTGGGAAAAAGAAGAGGAGAAAGTTTCACCATTGTGTTGTGATTGAATTTTGCAACACGGAAATTGAATAGTATCACGAAATTTAGAGTTCCGTTTTTGCAATGCCAAACATGCAACGATGTCGATTTGCAAAGTAAAAACAATTTTGAAACCATGTGTGCTTGTGTTGCCAAAAGTCGTCTCCGTCGTTGTGATTCGCGTCAAACAATCTCGAAAGGGGGTACAACTGTTCTATTTGCCCTTCCATTTGTCCCTTTCCCATGTAATTTTTTTTTGCATGTTCTACCTCACTTGGGTTTTATATATAATATAAAATTTGCATTTCAACAAAATGATGTAACGAGTCCAAAGAATTGTCCAGTGTACACATTGACATTTTAGGCAATTTTCAGCCAGTATTTTGCAATTAATTAATGCCCTTTGTTTACGTAATTAAAAAAATTATTTACATTGAGCCCACATATCATCCGGGATGAACAACTTTTTTACGGATGCTGTTTCAGATTTCAATTTACCATTTATTGAGCCTGTCAATTCAATCATATAGTTTAATTTAGCACTTAATCTATAGGTTTCTATTTTAATTATGTTTCATATAACGATTTCAGGTTAGATAATTACACGTTCTCGAATCCGGACGAAAATCATGTCCGAAATAGAGCCAAAAGAACTATTGGTAACAGGTTGGCATAGATGATGATTTTGAAGGAGCAACTTGATGCAGCTCGAGTGAATGATGACATGTCCCCTGCAAAAAAGGAAAATGGTTTTAAAATTTATTTGTAATACGTATTTGTGAAACATTTATCAAATAATAAAATGTGTTAATGAAGGTTAATGTGTTTATGTCTTTCGGATGTGTTATTTAATATTTTTTTACAACTAGGTCAATAAGAGAGGGCATTATTAAACACTAGGCTTTTTTAAAGTCACTTACGTGTCTAAAGAAGACTCGACTGTTCAATAATGCTCGTTAACCGTGTTTTATACAAAATTAAGATCCACCCTGTACCATTAAAAGTATATTTGTAAATAATAATATTGACGGATTGAATTATAATAAATCAGTTGAATTGTGAACATTGAAGTTTACTGTAGCAAATTGGAAGTTCTAGTGCAGTTTAACTATGTACAGCAAAACTGGCTTCTACAGATATTTGATGGATTTCTTTCACGAATGATACAATTTAATAATAATGAAAAAGTACTAGTCTTTTAAAGAATTCTTTAAAGCACTTCTCCTATAAAAACGAATATAGCAGAACAAATTAATTTTTTTATTTTGGTCACATAAATTTTTTTTATGCATTTATGATGCAACAAATTCTTTGTGCAATTCAGTTAGGTAATGAGATCAATTTGCGTGCGTCAAAGTTCCGAAATTATCCGAACCGATGTGGTCGATTTCCTAGCAAAATTCATTGGAAGGTTATGCTACTTTTCCATGATTTGTACCATTATCAAGTCAAACTTGGACATCGACTTGGAAAAGTGATATATTACCTACAATTGCGTAAACTAATATTTAAGCACTAGCGCTTTTTCTTTATTATTAAAGTGTGACCTCCGGGAAAGAGATCCAACAAATTAATATGGACGTCAGTTCCGTTGTCTATGGTTTAACTATATTTGTATATCACAACAAAACGAATTATTTAAATCTTAATATACCGTTTTAAAAGAGATGCACATATTGGATTTCTCTTTCAAATACAGCAACCCAGACTGTTTCAATTTAAATTTAGCGTTTTAATTGAAAGAGGAACGTAATATTTCTATGTGCAAGTATTAGAAACTGATATAGATTTCTCCATCTTTCGTGGAACTCGAAAAGCAAAGAATGTAAGGGTGTCAACTAAATTTAAAGAAAACATATGTTTTGTTAAAGTATTTGTGTTAATTTATTTTTAAATGCATAAAATTTTGTATAAACACACGAGCCTGCTTTAAAAGAAGAACCCTCTTGAGTTGAATATTATATCAGTTTTTATACGCATTTGTATATATATATATATAAATTAGGCATATTTCTACTGATTGAATAATAAAATTTCTTTGAGTTCACTGATAAATTAGAGATATATCTGTAGATGATAGGGCAAGAATAATATAAAAATGTTGTAATAACGCATAATTTTTGGATTGAGGTTTATTATATTAGATACAATATCCTTTATATACTAAACAAGAAAATCTGCAGAAGACTATGTTATAGTAAATGTTTTAACATTTTCTAATTTGTTTGATTATGAAAATATATTAGCTTTTTGTTGAACAGAATTTTCTGCTAAACGTTGCTATTTAGGTCAAGGATATACTCAAATGAAATTAATATTTCTGAAAATACCAAGCCTCATAAACAAAAATATGTAATTAGTTTCTGGAAAACAATTTATACAGGTGTAATTATATAAGATTGTAATTGATAATTATTTCTTAAAAAACATTTACGAAATGGTTTACGGTGCAAAATTTCTAATTTAGGTCAATGAGGTTGTAATACTTTAAACCATTTTTAAAAATTGGCATTAATCTTAATTCCATGACCACAAAATATAGTTCAAATGCTATTATGAACTTTTTTAAAATAAATTTCATTAAAATAAATATAATAAAATTTACTCCTTATTTATTTAAAGGTTAATACATCAGATGTAATGAAATCAGTAAAATACAAGTGCTCTTATCAAACGAATAAATATGAATTCGCTTTGTAATGACAAAGTGGCATTAATTATGCAACCGATCAAAAGCTGTAATCATACTGGAATAAGGTTGTAACTATAAATTAGAGATGTAATTGATGATTTTTAAAATAAACCATTGATTTGTTTGCCGAATTATTATTACTTTCAGAACAATTGACCAGACAGAAACTTGGCATTTCCTTTGAAATGTTTATCAACTTTAAATTAATTTTGTTAACTAATGAAGCTTAAATTTATTTGGAAAATCATGAATTATTTATAACAGTTATGAGTTGTGTCACTTAGTATTATTATTGACTGGAATCGATTAAATTTTAGTTAATATCTCGGAGTGTATAAATCTGATCTGAACTTTTTTTTGGCACGATATATTTTATTAAGCTCATAGACAAAATAACTAGTACTCAGCTGTCCAATTTTAAAACTATTTATGGACGATGTGAAGGAAACTTATTATTCTTCAAAATAGTATGGTTTGAGTTAAATACGTCGAGCCGTTTGTTAGCTGCATCGNGAACTTTTTTTTGGCACGATATATTTTATTAAGCTCATAGACAAAATAACTAGTACTCAGCTGTCCAATTTTAAAACTATTTATGGACGATGTGAAGGAAACTTATTATTCTTCAAAATAGTATGGTTTGAGTTAAATACGTCGAGCCGTTTGTTAGCTGCATCGCGTTTTCCCCTCAGATCCGATATAACAGAAAATATTACCCGTAACTGTGTCTTTATTAGCTGTCCTATTGTGCCAATATCATCATCCACAATGCAATGAGCTCAGTTTTCGATAGTCATCATTACTTTATTTGATCTCAAATATTTTTTATACTATTTTCTCATAATTCAAAAATGGGTTTTTAGACTTCCAAAGATAGTTACTAGCTGCCTGCTGTGACAAAGCGACCCAATTTTTCGCGCTGTATATACTGAAGATTATCAACTATCCCAATCTAAAAAAATCACCAAGATCTCTTGTTGGCGCATTGGAAGAAAATAAACTATCTGTCGTAAAAGGATGAAACGATATTGCTGTATGGGAAAATTCGCATGCCTTTTTTAATTTTATTTAATTTAATTTATTTGCAACAAACCTAGTATTTTGTTTTATTGTGCAGACGATGGCCAATGGTAAGACCTTTCTTCAGATTTATACAATCCGAGATATTAACTAAAATTTAATCGAAGACCCCTGTCGTAAAAGGGTGAAACGCAGTGTATAGAAACACATATGCTTAGATTATAAAAAATGGATTTTAGTAGTGTAACAAGTCATTTACCAAAAATATGATTGTATTTTGACGGCAAGAAGTTAATTGATTTAATGAATCATATTAGGCATTTTAAAGATGTTTAGATGAATTAATACAAATGTACGAAAACATGAAACNCAGAAGTTAACGAACTTCTCTAACAGTCAAGTGAAAAATAAGTTACTTTTCTTTGACGATTTAGGGTAATAACGACAAAACTGCAAATATTTGCGAAATTAAACAAGTACATAGACGCAACTAGAATTATATTCATTACACTTGAGACCCAGGACGTAACCGTAATTCTATTCTAGACGACCGCCCCATGAGGTCGAAATATCAGTTAGGAGAGTGGTCTAATGATTAGCTTTCATGCCAATATCACTAGATGATTTGTTTATCTTTTGGAAATACATAATTACTGTTTCAAATTTAAAAAAGAAATGAATTTGTGGATCTGTTATTAGTGTGTCAGAAAGCAACGTCTGCTGAAAAGGCATGTGGAGTACAGTTCACAGTGTACATTTAACAATATTTAAGGCTAGAGATTTATCGGACCATTTTTCGTATTTTATTGAAAATTGCACAAAACTGCATATAAGAAAAACATATATATATGTGAAACTTTTTTAACTTATACAAGTAGTTTTTAACAAAATAATTTAATTTCAAATCTGGTTATATTTAATGTAAAGTAATATTTCTGCTTGGTGTGATCTGTTTCATTCTTAAGTAGTCAATATCGACGTTTATATAAATTTCTTGCATTATAGGACATGCACAACATCCCTAAGAAGAACTATAAGATCTTTATTTTTAATTAACAAAAAATATTTATAATTAGTATAACATATGTATGTCTGTTATTCTATAATTGTTTGTATAGAAAATTAATAAAAATAGAATTGTTTAAAAAAAAATCCTTCTTTGAACAAAATCCAAATGATGAATTTATCATTCTGTGTTTTTAAAAGTAACTAACCTTGAATGTGTGTGAGATGGGGATCGAACTTGTCGTTGATATCGTTGTCGAGGTGGAGCGAGGAGTACTGATCGTAGGGGATGTTTTGTAATAAATTGACGTTGTTTCCGTTGCTGGAGGAGGAGGCAGCCGCAGTGAAGACTCGAGGCCGATCCTCTTCGAAGCTCTTCTCTGTCGTCTGCCAGTAAATGTCGTGAATTTTTGCGGTGCACCGAATCTGGAAAATAAATACCGAATGCCATTTTTCATTCAGATTAAGGTTCACTCGAAGAAATGTGGCAGGAAGATCTGAGTGAAGGGGGTAGGGGAGGGAATTTTGGGGTAGGAATGATTACATGTCATGGTCGACCATAAATTATATATTTCTGGTTCTAGAGTTGGGGATTATCTCAGGGAAATGAGTCTGGAAAATGGCGATGGTGACAGATAACACGTCCCATGGCTCGTTGCCGGAAGAGTGCCATTACGA
>JXOV01002658.1:16972-32057 GCA_001014945.1 Clogmia albipunctata
GAGTGCCATTACGAGACAGTCGTAAGATTTTACGCAGGGGCCATGGAACTAGTTTCCCGTTTTACGAGCCGAGTCATAAATTAATCATGGATAATTGTGGGAAGCTCCGGTCCAGACGTTTGTCTGGGGTTAAAGATTAAGCACCCGGTTCGGTCGTCCGTTTTTAGTGAAAGTGATTCTCCGGTAATTTAGCCATAAAATCGCCATTTCTCTATCAGGGTTTCGGGGTTATTTGGGTTGTGGAGAGAATGCAGTAAAACTCACCTTGAGCTTTCCGTGGATGAAATGCTGATGGTTGACGACAAAGTGTAGTCCCAGCACTGATGTCTCGAGGTCGGATTTATGGTCCTTTATCGGTTTATGGTACCTCACATGGGCCGGACTCGCCTAAACAGAGACGCAAAGATTAATTTCGGGGTTATGTCCTCTTCTCATCGCTCTCTAGTCTAATATGTAAATGTCAAAGGCATTTGTGCTCCCCCGTAAATCCCGCAAATAAGCACAATAACCCGGCTGCAAGTGGTGTATTTGTATGTGGCCCACAGTCAAATATGCTCAATGTCTGTTGTAATCGCCCAGGCTGAGTAGGGCTTTATTTTATAACCCGCCGTAGACCAGGCAAAAAGTAAAGTGAGGAGCTGTTTATTTCTCATCCATGACTCATGCCGCATATTAAATACCATCTTGTATCTTCAGCTATATAACTCATCTCATCTTTCCCTCTCCTCCGACAGTATTTTACGATTCAACAAACACTGCTGCATACCATGACAATTAGGTTTGTTCTGCATTGATAGGGTGATTGCAAATTTATGGTTGTAACGATTTGCCAAGGATTTACTCACCAAATTTATAGACCAAAGGCAATATATCCAATGGATATGCCTGGTTTTGTAATACAGCTTTCATTAACTATATTTTACCAAATATGGTTCATGATTTTGGTTTATTTGCTATTAGAATTGGTTAAAATATTTATAGGACTTAAATCAGATTTCAATTTTGAGTAAAATAATTGTCTTTGTATAATTGGCAAATAACGTATCGTTATTAATTTCTGTTCTTCATTTTAGTATATAATTTCATATTGGTTTGGTGTAGTATAATTTTTTTTTTAAATATCTGTGATATAAAAAAAGTATCAATGATTTTTTTTGCTTAACAATAGTTGTGCTTCAAATTTGAGTCTAATTTTTTTGTGATTTCTTAAATGTAACAGACAGTTCAAATGGGATAAGGTGATAAGCTTTACGCCGAATTAGTTATTTGTGGGTGTAAAGTCAACTGTTTTTAGCAAGTGAAATGAGTATGAAACATTCGAGTCGAAGGCAAACACTCGCAAATCTCAGGACTTTATACCCGAGCAGAACATTACGTTTTTTGCACTTCACCCAAGAGCACTGAAATTTTTACATTTTCACATTAAATTTCACTATTAACAAGGAAAATTGAAAAATTGACACGTTTCACAAATGTTTCAAGTTGAATCTTAAATTTTACAGTTACCGTTAACGGTTGGAATTCAAACAAATACAGTTTGTTTCCTTTCAACTGCTTGGCCATAAGGAAAATGCCTATTTTATTATTCCATGGAATATTGGCTAATGCTACATTTTACTAACAATACAGTTAAGCAGTTTTATCGCTGATATTTACGTAATGTGCCAAAAGTCGAACAAAAATATCCAAATTTTATGCAGATGGCTGTTGAAACGGTTAATATTAAAAATTTAAAACATGAAACGTAATTTAATTTCAATCTTAATCACGGTCCTATGGTATAGCCGAGACCAATATTTTGTGTAGTTTAAGGGCAACAAAGACCCGGCTCATTGCTAATGTGGTAACGCATCCGGCTGCCTCTTCGGAGGCCATGAGTTCAATCCCTGGGCGGGTAGGAACGACTTGGTCCTTTTTCAACTGCTCTATGTGCTAATAATTGACTAATAATACACCGAAAACAAATAGTCACTGAAATATCGAAAACTCGTTGGTTGAGGTTGAGACCCCCTGTGTTCCTTACAGGAATTGAATGGGAAATTTATTTATTTAAGGGCGACAACGGCGACTTAATTTCGACTTGAAACAAATTTGTTGAATAGTTTATGACATTTTTTTCACTAGTGAAATAAAAATTCAAAATTTTCACTGATTGCCATAAAGTGAAACATTACGAAACTCAAATGGATATCGAAAACCGATGCACAGGAGTGCAAAATGATTTTTATATGGTCTTTGGGCTTACCAATCATTTTTTTTGTATATTTTTTTTATGAAGCCCAAAGACTTTCTCTTTGAGCGAATTAAGATTCTTTAGTTTAATTTCAATTATAGTAATTTATAGAACTAGGTCGATAAGATAAAGCATCATTAAACATAAACGATGGATGGTGTGTCTCATGTCTGGTGCGAGTCTAAAAAAGTGTTGTTGCTTTAGCTTCTAGGACAAAGGATTGATTTCTAGACTAGACCCACTGTTCGCAAATAAACAACTTTTCTTACGTACTACTGTGGACTTTTTGCAACTGAACAAAATCGCTTATTTATTGTATTTTGTGAAAATTTAAGTAATGTAAATGCTAACCATTAAATTCACAAGCTACAAAAGCATTTTTTAAACATTTTTTAATGAAATGTGTTGAATTACTATCTATTAGTCGTACATATTTTGATTTTTTCAAATATCTTGAAAACTGTTCGATTTATAGCGATTCAAATTCAGGAAAAAAAGTGAAAAATTATTAAAATTTAAAGTAAAAGAATCTATAACCGAATTCTGTAAATCATTTATTGTGTTGAATAATTTATATATAATAACTTTCTATGTATTTAGCTATTGAAAAAATATTTTTTATAATAATGCCAGTAATACATAATTAAATGAAATTACAAATCATACCTTACTTTTATCAAAAATTTACGATTTCTCTTAACAGAATAATCGAACCTATTATTAAAGAAATATATAAAATTATTACCAAATTTTTGAATTCAATAAAGTTCTTTATTTTATATAAAAATAGTATTTTAAATGTAATGAAAATGAACTTTTTATATCAATTATCAATTGTATATAATATAATACAAAAACATTTTCATGTTCTATAATAATCTTGTTAACTGCAATATTACCCTTGTTAATAGGGTTTAGTATTGTCTACTTTTGCCACACATCCAGATAAATGTCGGTGGTGCGGTTCTTGTAATCTTTAAGGAGTCATTAATCCATGAAATATGCAGACGAACAGAGCAGATGCATTTTATTTGTGAACATTGCACAACACAACGGTTTCTGAGCAATTTATTGGGGATTCTGCTCCTTCGTTGTTATGGCGAAACTACAAACTCCCATTACTGTTGTGTAGTTGACATATAGTCCGAGCTCTGTTCATTGCTCATTGCTGCAGAAAGCAAAAACGAAACAGTATCGCATCCGACTGGGTTGCGAATATAAAATTCATAAATTCCCATTTGCAATGCATGTCCGCATTGGACGAACAAGGGCTGGTGGGAGAGCAGGGTTGTGCAAAGGAGCGCAATTCCTTGGCAAAAGACCGTTGTTTGCATTCAATAAGTGGCATCATCTCAAGATATCCGCATGTGATTGGGTTTTCCAATTCCCTTCATGCACAAACACCCCACTCTTCCCAGAGCATTAAGTCTGATCCCTTTTCAAGTGAGCCACTCGAACGGTCTCCATAAATAGTCTATGCACAGACTGTTACAAAAATTAGAAATACATCCATAACATTTCGTTCAATTAGGATCAGCATTAATTTATTATATTTTATTTCAAATAGAAACTTTATAAAACAATTTTTTTAACCACAAATAGACTCCAATTTTGAAATTCATTCACTATATGGATTCAAATTAATTTTTTCATTATTTTTATAATTATCTATTCATTTATCATTATCAAAAATGTAAAAATTAGTAACATGAATCTATAATTTTTTTATTAAATTCATTTTTTTAATATTAAATAATTAAAGTCAGAATTGAAATTTTTCAAAAATAGAACTTTTTTTTAAAAAAATTGGGTGTTGCTCACCGTTAATATAATATTAAGGTATGCAAAATACAAAAAAACTAACACCACTACCAAACCTTTCAAGCATAAACTACACTTAATCATTTTTTTATTAATTTTTTTTAGCTTTTATTTTGAATTCAATAATTGGCACTTCTTAAACGTTTCAATTCCAGTTGGTGAAAAAAAATTTTTTTATGTAAATTGGACAGTAATACAAAAATATACAAAAAAAAATTCAGGTGGTTAACCTTTAATAGGTATTAACCTTTGAATTATCTATGTTATTTATGTTAATGATATGTGGTGTCCATATGAAGTTGGTGAAGCCACATTTAGTATTAAAACTATTTTTTTCATACGACTAAATTTAAGAAGGACTTCTCTGATACGTATTAAACGTTTTTATTGAAATTTTGTGGGATTATGAAGTAGCTCGATCTGAAGGTCAAATTCTATTTATACCCCTGAGTGTAAAGGCAAGACAATCTTTTATTACTGAATAAGTAGTGTACTGTAGAAGCTATATATTTGAAGATGAAAAAAGTAAAACAATAGTTTTATTCGCGGCTAATATTTCCTTCTCTTATTTTCAATTAGATAATTTATAATTTATCTTGATATGAATGCCATGTTATGCTAGAATAATGGTAAAAGATGTTTAAACATTAACTCTGCAATGCACTAAATTTTTATTGAATTGAGAATATAACCATAGATAACGAACATTTTCAGAAGAACAAATACCTATTAAGAAATTCAATAATTGTAGATTTTACAGCTTCTCAAAAGTAGTGGGCCTTTAGGCACGATAAGGGCTGACCACCAGACGCCTGCACCACTTAATTTACATTCGACATATTTGAATTAAAATTGAATATGATTAGCAGAGAGTTACTTTAACAAATCTCAATAAAAAGGTTTTAAAACGTCTTTAATCTATGATATATTATCACTCACTGTGCTTAGAGGCCCGCTTGGGAATTTAAGGGTAAAGGAATTGTTGAAAGATTTAAAAAATATACTCATTGAAATCATTTTCTAAAACAATTTGTTAGTCTGAAAATGACAGATAATCTATTATTGACTACTAATATAGCCAAATTGCGGATGTAAGATAAAAACATGTATCTGAAGTGACATTAATAGTTGTTTAAGTTTTAAATTGACGATTTGATAACTAACTTTACCAAGAAAAAATGTTATGGTTTTATCACAACAAGACATTTTTAAAATAAAATCTAAAGTATAATATTATTCTTTTATTGTAAAGGGTGTATAATCATTGATTTTTCAGTATTATAAATATTGTTTAAAACAACAAAAAAAAGCTTAAACAACAACTTTTTAATTTGCCTTAAAATTAAATAATTTCGAATTTAAACATCTCTTTCAAATTGATAACATTATGTTTCTTATTTTCAAAGTATTTAATTGTACATTCTGAATTTTATTTGCCTTGATTGCAAATTATTTTTAACGAAAAATTTAAAGCTTTGATTTTGATTAATATATATCCAAGTTCTTAAATATCAAAGTTCCAAAAACATCAAAACAAATTATTTGGGGTTATAGGTCTGACTCAAAATAATAAATTTTATTGATTTCTTCTTTTAAGTATTTGAATCCGTCCCTTAAACTTTGTAACAGCCTTTATATCACACAAATCAAGTCGAGATCTGTGAGCCACTCACTTGAATCGTCAAGGGGTTTTACTAGAGAAGAGCACAGTTCAGTGAGAAAAGTAAGGTCGATTATAAATTACCGGACTCTCGTTGATAGACCAAGTCAAATTGGAAGCGGGCCTCGAATGCCGCGATGAGCAGTTGCCTCGGACGATATCGCCTGGCTTGTACTTGGACCGGAATCCGCTTATAATCGGTCTCCCCTCCGGTGTTTCTGAAAAACAATAGAATAATAATTAGTCCTTGCAAATTCATTGACTTGTAAATTCCTGTTATTCAGATGAGTTATTCTTTTAAAAGGGTGGTTTTATACAAGGGTTATTGTCAAAATCGTACATTTACTCGAGGCTTAAAAGTTAGGAGGAAATGTTAAACAATTACTTTTATAACAGTGGAAGTGGGAAGAATTGTTTAGGGTGTACAGGTTATTTGGTAATTACAATTAACTTCGAAAGCTTGGTGTATTTGATGAAGTTTCAAATAAATTATTGTTTCTTCTCTTTTAAAACAGAAAATCCATATTTAACCATTTAAAATTAATAAGAAAAGTTATTTTTCGATTCATGGAATGAAATATTGGATTTGTTATCTCTGATAACTATAGTATGTTTATAGCGTATGTTTATATGAAATTAATAACCAAATCCAAATGTGTTAGTTAAAAATTTAAATAAATAAATAAATACAACAGAAACTAATAAAAGAAAAATATTTCAAAATAATATATACTTACATAAACTTATTGGAAAGCAAATAATATTTTTTCTTAAATTATAAATAAAAAGGTTTTAGAGCCTTTAAGAAAAAGTGTCAAATAAATATAGTACACTTAAAATAGTATTTTAGTAGCAATACCTAGTTAAAGTCCGTTTTAGGCAAAAGGGAAACCATTTAACTCTTAAATGCCTACGCGGGCCTTAAGGCACGCTAACTTTGAGTGATAATTTATAATAGACTAAAGCATTTTTAGAACATTTTTTGTGAAATATATTAAAATAACTATCTGTTAATCATACACTCTTTGATTTTTTCAAATATCTTGAAAAGTGTTCGATTTATAGCCATTCAAATGGTGAATTCGGAGAAAAAAGCAAAAATTAATTATTTTTTTAAAATCATTTATTTAAAAAAATATTAAAAAATATATGCCAACAAAATTTAAAGTTAAAAAAATTATTTCCTAACTCTTAAATATATCTCTTACCATTATTAAAAAAATAATTATAAATAAGTAATATTTGAAAATTTTAGAGCTTCTCAAAATTAGCGAGTCTTTAGGCCTTCCCAGGTCTTACGACCATTTAATATCACGAAAATAGTCACTGATATTCCTGTGATAGCACTCATCATTGAAACCACATTTAGAACCAACATTTAAGAGAAAATTTTCTTTTTGTAATTTAATGGGAAAAATGAAATTGATTAATAAGTCATAGTCTACTTTATTATAGAGACATGAAAAATGTCAAAATATATTTTCCTTCTATGCAACTAATATGAAAAATTATAATTTTAGTAGTTGATTTTTGGTACAAAGTATTAACTTTGTGTATTTGCACGATTTGTAATTGTCTGCGGGGTATTAAATTATACTTTATTCAACACTGTACGATTATAAAATAATTTCTAGATGAAGCATTGGCTACTAAAATGTAAACTTTTTTTAAAAGAAATGTATAAAAAAAATAAATCTTATTTGTCTTTAAGGAATTTTATATCAGAAATAAAACGATTGGTAAATTTGCTTTACCAATGTAATTGAATTTGAAAGTATATCCTTGAATAATTAATCGATTTTCTCCGGTTTTGTGTGCATATGCTAAACAAGGTGAATGTAAATACATTCCCGATAAAAAAAGTACAAATCTAATCATGTCGTTACCAATAAGACCTGGAAATTATACAAATTGAGGAAGGAACAAGGTGTAATTGAGGTTGATGATCAAATGGAAATCCTTGTGCGAAATTTTTTCCCACCGCTGCTGCTCGTTCCAAAGAAAGTAAATGAATATAATAAAGGAGAGAACACGGCATAGTTTGATTTGAATGCATACACAAATTAAAGGGAGTCGACAAAAATGTCATGTGCCCACTAATTAAAAGCTATCCTGAGCTGGGGCGCCTTTGTGGTTGCGGGGGACACAAGCACTCCTTCATTACGTGTGGCAACGACGTATCGTTCTCTCAGGCAGCAACGGCAGCCTTCAACTCGTTAAAATAATAATCAACATAATTATAATTTCAGCATGCAAGCTGGAGCAACGGTCTGGGTTTTAATAAAATTCTCAAAAACAAGTGGATGATGATGCATTCACAGCCAAAGTGAAAGGTGGCTCCGATTTTGCAAAATATAATGCTGTAACTGCTTAATTAATTTGCTGTATCATGATTCGCCCATCGTTTCCTCAAACGAGGAACAACTTTTCATAACGTAAATACATTGTTGCAAATCAGAGCGCACAAATAGAGGCACACCTATGCAATTTTCTAATTAATGGATAGTCACGTCAAGTGCTTGCAGACAGCAGCTGGAGGAACAGGAACGGCTCCACTTTGATGTCAAATTTGTTTAGATTTCATTCCCTTTTCCGCAAAAGCCGTATTCATTTACAAAATAAATTTGCACTTAAGATTAACAATTTTATTTGTCTTTAATAAGTCTTAAGTAATGTTTACTGTGTGCAGTGGATAACTACCTCTTTTTACTCTCCTGTTTTTCCAGTTTGAATTCAGGACTTTTAAAAACAATTTTCGAGGAAAAACTTTTGAAAAGCTTTTCTCAATCTTAGTTTTGTTTATTTAGTTTTTCATGCACATTCGCTCATTTATATCAAATGTTGTTTTAAATGAAAAAGTTATCTGTGTACATCATTATTTTTAATGAAGATACAATAACTGAGACTTTTATGTTATATTTTAAATGGTAAAAAATCATTGAAAACAAATCTACATTTAAACCGGTAATTGTAAAACCGGTTCAAATCACATTTCCCCTATCGGTAATTTGATGCTGAAACTGTTGAAATCCTTTATTTATTTGAAATATTTTCATTAAATAAGAATAAGAAAAATGTGTTTCCATTTTTTATTATCTCAACTATTATATGCTATAAGTATGAGATAAGTAAAATCACAACTTTTCTTTGAATATTTTTTTTTAAATAATCATTAAATTATGGCGCTCTTTTAAAGAAAATATGATTATTGATTTATAAAATCTCAAAAACTAAAATGGCTTGGACACTTCCATCGAATGCCTGATAACAGAGCTCCAAAACTATTCCTTAATGGAGTAGTAATTGGTAAGCGAAAGTAGGGACGTCCTCGAAGGCGATAGCTCGACTGCGTGCAGGCAGACAGGCCTAAGTGGAAACAAGCTGTAAAAGTGGCTTAGGTCAACCGAGGACGATAACGCCAGGAGAAGATATAATTTTAATTATACGTAACTGATAAAATTCCATGTATTATATGTTTGTTACTTTTGTATTTTAAGAGTAAAAATTAAATTTTAAATTTGGTTTGACTTTTGAAAGATGTGTTTTCGTTAAAAGAATTAATAAATTGTCAAGAGCATATTTTAATTTTATCATTTACAGAAAAGGTTATTATTTGTTATAGTCTCAAAACTTGTTATATTTTTATATTTCATTTTTCACTTCGAAAAGAATGACTCTTAAATAATAGTTTATCTATATAATTTGCGGGTTGTGCTTGTGGTAAAACTCATTATTATTTATATTCAACACATAAAATATAGTAGAATCCGGTTATGTTAAAATCAAAAATACTTAAAAATACGTTATGCTAAGGGGACGTCATACAAAGCATATTAAAGAAAATAAGCAAAATAATACTTGTTTTTCTTGGGTTACGTATATCTTAAAAACAGAAAATAAAACATGGAGCTAATACGTAAAGAAATCATTTATAACATGATTATTGCTACAAGGGTATATAATGAGACGTTTTTTAACAAGAAAATGAGTGTGAAATACGAGTTAAAAATTGATTTTTTAACCCGACCGGTACACAACTAATTTTTCACTTTCCTTAAAAAACCACCTCAAACTAAATTTAAAAATTTTTGAATTTTCACTTGTGCGAAAAGGTGAGGCATTATGTAACTCATATCGATGCCGAAAAGTTAATTTTTCGATATAAATGTGAAAAAGAAAATATATATAATATCTCTGTTTAATTGTTTAGAAAACATATACGGAAAAAAATGACATCTTCTTGTTGTCAATCACTTTAAACGGATGGTCATAAGCTTGTCATTATATCGGTATATTTTGAAATGATTTTCACATGTAAACGTCGTTTTAATATTCGTCACCATAAGCGGAGTCGTATTAGACGGTTTCTACTGTATTTTACTTGTGAAAAAAGATATTATAATATTCAATAAAATTTGCCATTTTTAACGATAAACTGAATTTATTTGATCTTAGATATAGGGTAAACATGGGAGAGATGCAGTACTTTATGGAAGAAGGACTGTAAATAGTAAAATGAAAGGCTTAGTAAATTGGAATGCCTGTAAATTCGAAACCTAATTTTTATAGCTTATTATCAAATCAATACATTTTGACCTGAGCTGTAATTAAAAAATATCTAATAAAAAACTGATAGTTGGAAATTTGATCTTAAATACAAATGTAATATAAAAACATATCTCCCTATTTGAAGTGAGAGATGCCATAGCACTCAAATTACTTGGACAAAATTGCAAACATTGTAATATATAGTACTAACCAACGCGTTAATAACAACCAAAATATTACATACCAAAACTTTCACTCCCGTTTTCGTATTAAAATCACCAGATTGTACTCCATAATCGTACTAATAACTATTTCAAATAAAAAAATCTCGACTTATATCTATGAATTTGATGGTGATATCTATAAAACTTGCGATTTTAGATTAATCTCATTGGTAAATTTTGAAATACGATTTTTTGTTTAAATACATGGATATTATTTCTTTGTTTATAACATTTATTTTCAATGGTTTTCTGACCTAAGTTGAATTTAGAGTTGGCCAAAAACTGACTGACGCACGTATGTGACTAGTCAGTAAAAATAAAATGACATGAACAAGTCAAGACAATATATTGATGTGCTTCACTTATTATCCGTTAATTTGAATTTGACAACAAGTCAAAGTCTTGACCAATATTGGCCAATGTCAGCTTCTTTTGTTTTGTCTCTTTCCTTTTTATTTTCTTTTTGTACATGTTGCACTCAAACACAGTGCAAGTCAGTTTTTATCACTTGTCAGTCAAATTAATACAGTAAAACTTGAGAGAAAATATCAAGCAGTAGAGTTTTTGAAATTATTTCTATATATTGTTTTTAATTGTTTTTTATTATTAATTACTAGTGAAGTTAGTCTTTAGTTTGGCAATATTTCTGTGATGTTAATGGTGGAACTACGAAGTGTAATCGATGCCAAAATGTTCTGTCTTACAGGGAATTTTTGCAATCATTAAGTGCAAAATACCATGTCCTAGTATTTTACTTGTGTCGTTATATATTTGTATATTATTTTTTTATTTTCTTCATCAATTTAATGTCCTTAACTCTTATATCATTAAAATAAATGGTTTTAATTAATTCGAAATGTTTGTTTGGTGTTGTTGTTTTAATTGAAATGGCCAACTGAGACATGTCATTGACTTTTTCCCAAGACTTGTTAGTCTGTCAAGTCATTGAAAATGGCCTATTTGACCAACTCTAGTTAAATTATTTTAATAAAAATGTTTTACTTTGAAATGTTTTTAAAATAACCGTTTTGTCTTTTTAAATTACGAAAGAAAATTCAAAGAAGTTATTTCATATTTACCAACAATAATTTCCTTGAAATTTTACATTTATACATTATTGTAATGTAATAAAATGTACACGTGTAGTTATGATTTCTTAATAAAAATTTGAATTGATAATTGTATCACATATAAATAAGAGTCATAATTTCCACGAAATTGATTTCAGTGGCTTAAAAATTAATATTGAATTCCAATTAAAATTTCCGAGAAGTTTTTATTTGCCATTCTTCATAATTGTAAATCTCGGCATATTTACATGGATTGTTCAAACAAAAGTTTCCTCCTTTAAAAATTTTCGAGTACAAAGGAAAGCAGAAGCGGTGGACGGACGCCTGAATAAGTATCTTGATGATTTATGGATATTTAACGTCCGGACATTATTATAAGCGGATAAAGGACGAGGAATGTCTCTCCAAGCACACTTAATTAAATTTAAGCCAAAAATATGAATTTTGAAGACGGAGAATTAGGCAAATACATAAATCAGTATCGTGGAAAAGAGAAAAGGAAGAAAAAAATGTGCGGTGACTAATAGACGAAAATGGAATTTTATTCAAATTAATAGGAAAATGCATGGCAGTGTGTCTTTAAAACTGGTCTTTTTGAGAGAATATAACAATTATTAGCATATTTCGATTCAAGTACTGTAATAATCTATTTCACATGTGTATTGAACGTCATTTTGTGTAATTCTAGAAAAATATTAAAAGTTAATCGATAATTAATAATAAAACAGTTTCAATCGGTTTTTTCTAATTGTACAAAAACTACTTACAGCATAATTTTCACATTCAAATATTTAAATAATAAATTTGTTTATGACAACAATATTTAATTTCATTGAATTGGTGACTTAAACGTGTGAAAATTTTGAAATATTACCGCACTCCTGTAAAGTAAACCTTTACAAAACCGATTTGCGATAAGTCATCATTAAACTGGGGGTTTTTAAAGTTTCGAGCATAGCGAGTATTTTAATGTGTTTGTTAATGTTTACTGTTCGCGTTTTATACAATTAATGCTTTTTTGTAATAAATTAACACAGTTTAGAGAGTGATAGAGAGAAGATTATATCTACTCTGCTTCTCTTACACATAGTTTAAGTAGTCGTAATTTAAAGAGGAGTTTTATTTATGTATTTCATTAAAAATTCATTTAAACTTTTGAACCATTGTTAATATATTTTTCCAAGCACAACATAACTGACAGCCAGAAAATTTTACCTTTTTTTTGGAGTTCTTTAACGGAGGTCACACTTTAAGAATAAAGACGTATTTTACAGAACAAACTTTAGACTAAAAATTTTAATTTTATTCCGAAGTCGCTCAACACAAAAGAACTTATGCCGATTATTTGTTGCTGTAATAACCTAACAAAGCGACTGTGGTTTGATATTTTGATGATGACATCATCTCCAAAATGTCAAACTTATGGTTTGTATTATTGAAGAAAATTATTATAAATTTAGTAAGACTTTTAAAGCAATTAAGTTTGAGTACCTAAGATAATATAATATTGAGCACAATAGATCTTCAGGTCAAAGTGCGGGATCATCTCATTAGAGATAATAATATAATATTATTTTGTGTTATAATGATTAAAGAAAGTGGTTTTTGCCGAAATGTCGAAATAATAGCAAAAATTAGTTTCAACCCCACAACCTCTCAAAAGAAAATCTGCTTGACCTATTTGTTAATTAATCTTGTTTTATGCAACAAAAATGAATAAAATTATTAAAGTTTATTTTGATTTGAAAGTTAGCATCATAAAGCAAACCATATCAAGTAAATTATTTATTTCATCATATTTGAAAACGAACTCAGAAAGGAAACAACAAGAATTTTATTATTTTTAATATAGTCTAACGATTTTATTTTAAAAGCACAAGAATAGAAAAAGATTAGGAGTATTTAGTTATAGGTACAAGTTTTAAGGAATTTTTTAAAACAAATTAACATATTAAACATTTAAATTTATTCGCTTCATAATGTGAAATATTTCCATTTTTTACTGATTCTCTTTTCGTATGCAATTTTAAAGGTTTTTCCGCTATTAAACAATTGTCTCAATTTCACAATTTTGACTTCATTTACGGCATGAGCGTGTGCTAATATTTTTGTAAATCTTCTCTGTTCTTTTATAATATTGTATACATCAGTGCATACATTAAATACTAAGACTGTCCCACTCAGATGGGCGCCCGGGTCATTGCACGTTCCCCATGACTCTAGGCGGTGTACGCTTATTAAGCAAATTTTATTAACGGGTGCCCGAGTCAATTTGATACAAAGCATCCGGGCCCCACACAAACACAATATAAGGGGCCCGGGCAATGACCAAGGCGCCCTTCTGGGTGGCGATGTCTTACTATCTTACTCTAATTTGAGGACTGAATGCTGTTGTTATGCACAATTTGCAATGTCGGTTTAAAAAACAAAAATACCTGATTTTAAAGTTAACACACAAAAAATACTAGAAAAGATCCTCNGGCAATGACCAAGGCGCCCTTCTGGGTGGCGATGTCTTACTATCTTACTCTAATTTGAGGACTGAATGCTGTTGTTATGCACAATTTGCAATGTCGGTTTAAAAAACAAAAATACCTGATTTTAAAGTTAACACACAAAAAATACTAGAAAAGATCCTCAACACAAAAAGCAGACTGGGTGCAAATTTTTAAAGGTCCCTGTGCTTCAGGAACGTCTTAATGACTTATTTTTAATTTTTGTATGCATAAAAAATAATAAAACTTTATATACATTTAAGAGTGTGTTATTAAAAATATGTTTAAAATTTCTATTATCATTTTTAAAATAACATATTTTTTTGCTTAATAACTTAACATAAATAATAAAATTAAAGGACGCCTAAAATTCAATAAGAGTATTTACAAAATTCATAAATAAAATGGAAATTAAGATATTATAAGAACTTTATAAAGCATTTATGCCGTTGCCGATGACGGAGCCATTATCATGTTTTCCGTTTAGAGTTTCCTCTCTAAGGGAGTGGGGGACATCGGGTGGAGGAGATTAAATTAAATTAAATCGAGGTGCATTTGAGGAAGTGTAAAAGAAAAGGAAATGGGGTGATGATTGGGCTGGCTAGGGGCTGACATAATTCGCGAAATAATTTCCAATTAACTTGACATAACCATAATTGATTAATAGGCTAATTTCTTCTTTTTTTCCCCATTTTGGTTTTCTATCGGTGGGTTTATGGCACAGGAGAGGTTTTATGATCAATCTTGCTCATCTCGGGAAAAATATAAAACCGAATTTTATTAATATCTAGTATATTTATCTATCTATCTATGGTATTTACTTACCAACCACTTCCAAGTCGCCGGAGAAGATTAATGTGTGAAAGGAGGGCGCATCGGCTGACACTTCGCAGCTGTACTTGGCTGATGTGGATGGCTGAACCGAGGCGAGCATTATTTGACTTTCGTTTGACATTTGGCGCTAAATGGGAGAATAAAGATTAGCAAAAGTGAAGAATTCCATAGAGTGTGCGAGATCTAAAATTATATTAAAA
>JXOV01002661.1:0-21679 GCA_001014945.1 Clogmia albipunctata
ATCGTTACAATGATCTTATTCATATATTTAACCTACCATACTGTACCATTGTATATCCCATCCATTTTTTTTATCGAGAAAGAGTACATTTTATAAATTTGCCAGGATGATTTCCAATTTCCCAAAACGCGTAACATTTAAAATTTATTGTATTAAAATAAAGCTTTGTATGCGTTTAAATGTTTTAACATCATTATATATCACGTTCTATAAACATAATAAAGGTTAACAAAATAAAAGGTTAAAATTATAATTTGCACTTGATTTAATTTGCAACAAGAATTATCTGCTTCAACAAAGATTAACCAAAGATTAAACTTATACTTTATAATCCGTTAAGGTTGTAAGCCTATTGTCGCCGTCAGTGAGACATGGACACACGCAGACACAAGGTCTGCCAGTGTTTTACACTTTACGTCGGAGTTAGGTGGTCATCGATCCTGAAAATTGTTCAGCAGCTATTGTTATTTGGCAGCTTATGGCCACCAGCCAATTCTCACACAAATTCACCGTTTGGGTGAAAGGCTTGGCCAAATAAAACCGGAGCCCTTTCATTCTCTCCCCAAGCAGCAGCACCAGTCCGTCGTCCTTAGCCATTCATTTTTGGATGTAATATTGGCCGAAATCATCACACTGGGCAAAATACAAGGGAGAGGACTATCGTGATAATTTCAATTTTAAGGGTAAATTGGAAATTATTTAATAAATAAACGAAAAGACGAAAGTTGCGAACAAAAGAAACACTATAAAGGGAAAAATGACTGCTAATCACGAACACCCAATTGTATCTACACTTTCGAGGGCGGATTAGAAGTTTCATTAAAGAGCGAAAAATGATGAAAATAATACCACTTTTGTAAATAAATGCATTTTTATTCGTCTTTTTTAAGTAATTTTAATGTTATAACAGCAGACCACGTCTTATTACATATTTAAATAATAGAATTGTCTGAAATAATGAATGCATTTCATGGACAATAACTACTAAATAATTTTGAGCTTTAATATTAAAAATACACTGAAATATTAAATAGTTCATTGCCACATTTGTAGCACAAAATCAGCATTTTTAGCAAATTTTCCTTTCCTTTCAATTTTTGTAAGCAGCATGGGAGTCACAACCAACGTTGTTTAAATTTTAATTGCCTATTTGTTTTCAATCCATAGCCTCTGGAGACAAGAAAAGAAATTTATAAAAATCGGGGTGGCTACAAAGAAATGTATTACTCCACGTCAATGCCTCTAAAACGAAAATAATGGCTTCCGCCTGGTAAAAAAGCTCCAAACATAGGTCAAAGCCTTACAATAGGTGAAAGCAACTTCGAAGTTGTAACAACTTTGAGTATCTTGGTACGTATCGTACGTCAACCAAACTCACACCACATCCAATGAAATCAAGATAATAGTTCTGACATATAAATGTTATAAAGACTTTGAAGGAACCGAATCCTAAGCAGCATAACTACAATAAGATAAAGATTCACCGAACGCTTATAAGGTCTGTCCTTCTTTTCGAAAGCGAAACAACAAAATCTAGCGAAGAAGTACTCGGCGTATTTAAGCGGAAAATATTACGTTATATATAGACCAGTTGAAGAAGATGAAATGTGACGAAGGAGATACAATAATTACCTGTATTGCCTATACGAATATCATAACGTCTTTACTGAATTCAAAGTCAGCAACGGCATGGAAGTAACTGGGCCTGAATGGCTCGGAGAGCAAAGCCAGCGACCGCGCCGATTGGAAGAGAATTCTGAAGAAGGCAAAGGAAAAAAGTCTTCAATACCAGGCCAAGAGGCAGAAAAAGAAAAGAGAGCCTTGGAAAAAGATGGTTAAACGCTGTAAAAGAAGACCACAATGATATTAACATCCTCATAGCAGACTTAGACATGCAAATCTAGAGGCAAATAGCAGAGGACCCGTTGGCTTGTAGTGTTTTACTATATATTTTAGACCCGATCAGTCTTCTCTTAACAACAAATAATCTTAAATTTAATAAATCGAAGATTATAAACGCGTGTTGCACATCGATGAAGATTCCATTAAGAAATTCGTTGTTATTTAATTTCAAATTATTGGAAATCAATTTGTGCGAGTAATTTAAATAAAAAGGATGACGTGCTTACAGACAAATTTGCTTACACATAGCTTAATAACTTCATTTTAAAGTACTTTTTTATACATTATCTTTAATGTTTGACATTTCGAATAAAATTTGAATTTAATCAATATACAATAACCTTTTCAAATTTAGTAACAAACAAATATCAAAGCATTTTCCAAAATATTATTGTTTTATAAAAATACTTTCGACATTTACCATTTTAAAATAATGATTTTGAAACATAATTATTTTCGAGTGATTGCTAAAAACAGGAAATATACTCTTGATATTACCATATGAAGTTATTTACTTATATATAAACACCAGCATGACGAGGTGGCTTAAGCGGTTCACCACCACATCTGCTACGAGTATGGATTGACGAAGAAATATAGGAAGAACTATACGGTCTAACCTGTAATAACTAATGAAAGAGTCCGAATAAAGTTCGATCAACCGATAACAACAGATTCGAGAGTTGCCCATAACCTACCAGACATATTGGTTCACGATCTGAGAAAAAAAGTAGCCACAATAATAAAAATCAGAATCATATGTGGTCCACAAAAGCAAGAAAATGCGAACATTTGGCGGGAGAAATTAGGGGGATGTTTCCGGGCACAACTGTAAACATGATCCCTATTGTAATGAGTTGGTTTGATAGAGTCACCAAACATTTTAAGCGATATAACCAAGCACTAGAAATGACGAGACACCTACGCGCATATATATAGGGTATACGCTTAAAAAGACCCGAGACACCATGATGTTGGATCTTACCGAACCGGGTCTTTTGGAAGATTACAACAATTTCGATTAAATGTGTGTAATTAATTGATTGAATAAATAATGCCTTTATAATCCAAGTTTATTACAAATGAAATGTATTAAGTTTGTTTTTTAGGCTTACTTCTCTTAAAATTCAACACACATGTTTGTGACTTCGTAAAATCAAAGTATTGATAATTTAGTCCTGATCATTCAATTTCATTAATGCAATAGGATATACGAATATCATATTAATAAATAACTTTTTAAATTAATATCGGTTATAGTTTATTTCATCGTAACTTCATATAAACTCAAAATAGTATTTCGAACAAGTCCCCATTAAACCGCCCTTGATTCTCCTGAGCCTACCGAATAGTAAGTTTTCTGAACTTTACATAACTTTATAGAAATGGAATAATGTCTTTCCTTTCCCTTCCTCATTGATTATTATCGTTGAGTTTCAGTCAGAGTGTCGCTATCGACGCTGTCGTTTTAATTTACGTTCACTTTTGTGGTGCTGATAAGCGTCACTGACACCTTTTCACTAGCCATTAGTTTGCGTTCTGAACCTACCTTAATCATTCATTCAAATTTCCGGAAATGGAGCATCTGTTGTCGGGAAGAAACTTACCTTCAACTTAAATCTGCATTAAAACTGGAAAAGACCTGGAAATTCATCACCATGGTGGTGAAATTAAATGGCACTCTCTTCAACTCAATCCACCCCAATCCTTTCCATTCTCTGTTCTCCGTCACAACCCCCCAGAACTACCTACATTTATATCTATATCCCACTTAATCATATGTCTCAACAGCTTCAACACGATCCATTCATTTGTCACTCTCACATTCACTGTTTGTCTTGAACCGAATTGTCATCTGCTTTTCACGATGACACCAACAACAAATTCCAGAAATGCACGGTGGCTTAAATTATTACCACAAAAATATTTTTTAAAGGTTGTGGTAATCATAATTGGAATAATAAACAAAATAATTTGTTCATCTAGATTAGACTGAATAGCAGTGCAGAATTTAATTTTTACAACTTGAAAGTAAATAATTATGTAAAGATATACGAGTACCTGTATTTGTATTGAGCTAGTTATTCAATTGCAGTAAAAGTCATTTATATAAAAAAAAAAACACTCTACGATCCTAACGATTTGCTTCAAGTATTCGATTGTTTCTATATAGCAATTTTAATCTACTTTTAATTTTTATTTATTTACGAGTACACGAGCCCTAGAAACGATTATATATGCCGATTTATTCAATTAACGAGCTCCTACTGTATAAATAGACAGATGAATTAGTCTAACCACACAAGTGACAAAATACTAACTTCACAAAAAATTCAGTATAGTTATGATATGGAACAAGAATAAGAAAAATTGAGAAAACTAATGTGCTAAGGATTCTTAACCATGATTTACATATATAATATTGTATGGACAATTTGTAAAGAATTTAATAATCTTTATTTTAATCAAAGTAGCTCAACATAGAAGAAGTTATGCCGATTATTTGTTGTTGTAATAACCTGACTACGCGACTGTGGCTTGAAATTTCGGTGATGACGTCATCTGCGAAAAATCAAACTTTATTTTGGTTTGAGTGATTTAAGAAAAATACTTTAAATTGAGTGAAAAAAGATTTTCAAAGTAATTGAGTTCGTGAAATATGTACCTAAGATAATATTATTGTGTGCTAAAATGATTAAAGAAAGCTAATTTGTGCCAAAATGTGAAAATAATGACAAAAATTAGTTTCTATGTTTTTCCATAAAAAAAATAAAGAACTGATGTAAATTTCTTAAAACACAATAAATGTGTTCTCTTATCATTTTTAATCGGACTGACTCAAACGGACAACTCAAAAGAAAATCGACACAACCTTATTCTTATACTTAGAACCATCTGTCCATAACAGCGCTTTATAGCCTTAAAACCCGCAGTGTTAGAAAATTTTATCCGAAAGTCGGATTTTTTTTTCTATTACTGACCTCGCGAATTCTGGAGTTAAAACGGAAAAGGAGCGGTTATTAACCCCAAAGAATAAATACTGATATATAAGAAATGTAATTACGGAATTTCAAAAACATTATAATACAATTTTCATAAAATATGAGCCAATCTCATACCATGGTGGCATGAATCCAACTCGACGACCAGCCACTCAAAGACACATCCCCTCGATAATAAATAGGAGCGCAAAAAATATTGAAAATTACACTAATGGATGTACTTTTGTCACTGTTCGTGTATGAAATTAGTCAAAAGTGTCATCGGAATGAGGAAGACTCTTCAGACAAACACACACACACAACCTTATTTATATCCGCAAATAACCGGATAAACATATTATATTAGAGATGCTGCCGAAAACAAGCGCAATAACATCATAATAAATATTGCTGGTACTTTGGCGGAAAAGGATTTATTGCAGGGGTGACAGATTGCCGCCTGACTCGGAATACAAATGAAAGACTCGCGTACAATGGCTCCATTTCACATCAAAACAATTCCAAGAGCGGATTGTGCATAAGCAAAATTCGTGTTTATATTAAAAATAACGCAATTTTCTAAAATGATTTGAATATATAATGCATTCCAAATCGGAGTTTTTTATACATTGTTTTCTTCATATTTTTTAAAGAAAGATGTGACACAAAATTAATCATATAAGCACCTTTTGCTTTTTGTTTCTTTGTGTTAAAAAACCTAACAATGATACATTCTTTTCAGCAAGATAAGTAATTTTGTGAATGAATAGTACCATGAACAAATTGTTCTATAGTCTATACAGAGCCTATTATTTGACCAGTTTTTCCATCGAAACATAACGCACTTACTCCGAAGAAGACCATCCCTTTAATAACTTTCATCTGTATCCGTTCATTGAACTGAGCCAGAGTACTTGCATTAGAAAGATCAGGTTTATCTCTTCGATTCTATGTAGTCCTTCCAAACTTTGAAAACCTGTCTGAATTACAGCAAATAGAGTTGACGACATTTTGAGACCGAAGATATTAGTTTGTAAAAGTATTTAAACAAATATTATTCACAAATTGTTATTATTACTTGATAATGTTATTTGTTTGACCAGACAGGTTTTCAAAATTTTATGGAGAGCATAGAATGGAAGAGACAAACCGGATCTTTGTACTAGTAATTTGCTGGTATACAATGAATGGATACTGATAAAAGTTATTAAAGGGGTGATCTTCTTCGTAGTACGTGCATTATGTTTCGGTGGCAAAAACCTGACAATAAATAGTCACTATTTAGAATCATTTTCTTATGGTGCTAATCACATCAGAACAAATATTAATTCATAGATATAGTATTCAATTGTCAAATGTAAAAGATTGGCAAATGAATAGAAAGGAATTTTGAAAAACTTTGAATGCGTGAAACCAATTGGTTAGACCCAAATCGGTTTATTGTGTTGTCATCGTTGAAGAAGAGGAAGGACAAGAAGCTTACCATGTTTCAGATGAAAAAATGGCGTATACAGGACGTCAAAAAATTTAGAGAGCAGAATTCACATTAGTTGTCGAGGGACCGTAAAACATAAAGGTACGTGTTGAGGCAGGCCAAACCAAAGCCCGGTTGTAACGCTGCCGGTGTAAATATTTTGATTTTGCTTTTATAATAGAATTATTACATAAGTAAAGTACAAAACAATAATTTCAATTATTCAGAAACTAAATTTATAATGGATTTACATATTACATTCATCCTTAAACATACGTAATACGTATATTATCTGAAACAATTCAAAACCTGTATTATTATCCATTTTCAATACACTGTATACAATTTGCAATTTGCGTTAAATATTTGAAACGGAAAAAAGCGCTAATTAAAATTGCATGGGGTTGTTATGGAAAAACACGAGTAAAAATCTGGCTGGCGAATAACAATTCCCATAATTAGAAATTTATGCAATCGACCTTATAAAACAGCGCACCATGGAATAATCCCTGTGCCCGGCTTGTGAAATTGCATCTCTAATAACTTTATGCAACAGTTATTGCGGGCAGAGCAGAGCTTTAAAATCATTGATAACAATTTAATGATTACAATGAGTCTGAGTTTGGTCCAGCAGGCAGCATATAGTGGAATAATAGTTGGGCCATTTAGCTTAATGGTAATACATATTTGGAGCAGAGTTCTCTGAAATCCGCACAAATAAATCATGACCCGTGTATGGGGGGGCTGAATAAGGGGGAGATGGAGAGGGGCAGACAGAGATTATACTAACAACAATTCATAGAGCCCCAGAACAGTGCCAAATTGTACAAAAGCGCTTCATAATTTAGCTGCATAGAATTACGTGTAATTTAAAATCCTTTTTTATTTCAGGCGCTTCTCTCCCTCTCTATCTCTCCATGGCAGATTATATAAATCAACTGTGAAATCTCCTGGCAAACAACCAGCCAGCCAGCTAGTCAGCCATCCCGAGAGTGTCCCTGGAGTCGCGCGACAATAAAGGGGATTTCCATCCATTGAAATGAAAATTAACAATTAGACGCTTCATGACTCTGTGCTCCGTTGCCATAGTGTTTCCCGCCCAACTCCCAGCCTCCTCACCAGAGTAGTCATGTGAGTAGAGCTGGGGACTGACTCTGTTCAGCTCTAGTCTCTAATACCCACAGACGACGACGACGACTGCCAGACAATTACCGACGCAGACACGTTAATTCGCGCATTCGTGTACACTCATCCACCATAAAACGTGAACATTCTGAAATTTACTACCCTACATTTTACACATTTCACACACACAAGTATATACAACAACATTCTTCAGAAGGAATTATTACTTGGCACAAAAATGCCCCCAGATCTCGTAATACATAAAATTTGCTTGTTATTCTAGATTGGGTGAGGTTTTTCATTTAACATTTTTAAAAAATTTGTTGAATTTAATCAAATTTTAAAATAATAAGGACAAAGCCAACATTTAGACAATTACAATGTTTTAGATAACAAAAATACATTTTTTTAAAATGTTGATTGAAACAAATTGAAGAAAGGTAAGCAAGGACAATTTTAAAGCAGTTCTGTCCGCTCGTGATTTGAAAGAACCATAGCCAGATTAATATTATTTATCGATCTAGTTTTATTCAAGACTTGATACATTTTGAAATAATTTAACAAAAAAGTATTTGATTAAATAATAAATTGTTTCAATCGAAATCCTTTTAATTAAGAAAATTTGCGATTTCCAGGACCATCAGTGTTTTTGGTCAAATTTATTTTTGAATTTGGTTTATAATCATTTAGAGCTTTAATACAGTTTCAAGAGTCTACTACAGACGTCAATTGTTAATGTAGGCTCAAAAATTTTCAGTACTAGTATGGCATCAAAACCGTAATCTACTATTTATATTTCGCTCTTAGAACTGATCAATCAAAAAGAAGATAATGAAAGATATGTTAAAACTAAACAATTATATGAATGTATTGAACTTCTATAACTTAGAATTCCCAGATGAAGTCACTATTTAAAATTCATACTACTTTGGATGTGGTCATACGTAAAAATAAGAGATATGAATTGAATAAAGCTCGATATAAATTTATTTGGATCAGCCTTGACGGTGATTACTTTTAGACTCCATCTCTCGTCTTCACAATATTTTCTTACACTCTACTCGATTTTAATAAATTACTGCCGGATATTCGAAGGAAGTCAGCTTTACTAAAAGAATACAAAAAAGCAAGATCCAAGATTACCCTTGTATAATAACTTAAAAATTATATAAGAAATAGACTGAAATCTCGTCACCCACCTTTAATCACTGGCTAAAGTATTAGAAGAGCTGAAGTTCAACCCGATTATTACTTGGGAGGATCGTTGGGAGAGCTGTGGACTGTGTTCGACCATCTTTAACTTCGACAGCTGTAGAAAGAACGAGCTAGGACTACCACGGAAACAATGGTGCAACCTAAACAGGCTTAAAAGAGGACATAGTAGATGCAACTACATGTTATGGAAGTGAGGGATGGTTAGCGATCCGGGCTGTAATTGTGGCACAGAATTTCAAACAACGGGACATATTATGGACATGTGTCCAATAACAAGATTTGAGGGAAATCCAGAAGATATATAATAAAAGATCTAACCACGGCTGCAGGAAATTGGTTATCTTCCTTGGAACTATGATGTAAAACATTGCAACAAAAACCTCATACGAATAAATAAAAATAAATTACCGTATAGTATGTAATAAAGACAAATATACACAAAGAAATTGTGTTTGCAATTCCTATACAAATCAAATTTTTAATCAGAAATAAATATTTAAAAATTATATCAATAATAAAAAAATAAAACTTTAAAAAAGAATGAATTAGTTTGTATTCTCAAATTTTACGCAAAAAATTTTCGTTTGTAATAGAGTCAGTTTCCAAACAAACAATAATGCAAAACAGGTGAAATTAAAAATTCAACTTCTCATTTATGAGTCTAGCTGTGGGGAAATTATCATGTTAAACTGGGGATAACGAGGAACAGGTGCTTGTGTTTTAATCGTCCTCTAGACTGGTGGTCTCTCTGTGCATTTTAATCACCAAGATTGACATGTCCCTGTTTCCATTTCCGTCTGCTGCCTTTCTGTATTCATAAACACTCTGGATTCCGACACGTATCATTTCTCTGTTCCATTCAATCACCATCAGTCAGTCTCTCGGTTCTGGTCTGGTCTGGCCTTTGTTGTGACGTGGAGAGGAGGAATTAAAGTTAGTGCCGAGTCACCTCGTGCCCGCGCACTTCCGATTTTTCTTCCACCACCTCCACCTTTTCTTTTTTTTCCATCGAAGCTAATGGATCGAGCTAATTAGGAACGGGACATTTCAGCCTAATAACAATGCCAAATAAAATTCCACCGATTCATTATAATTTTGACTATGTTTCACTTTGGTCACGTTTCACTATTATTCTCTCTCTCTCTCTCTCTCTCTCTACACCACTCTCTTCCTGAATTTATACTATAATTAGAATCGGTTTGTTGAACCTGCAATTTAAACTAAATATTCTGACCCAATTACTGAAAAGTGGACAATTGACAAATACAGTAATTTTCGAAAACTACGTATTTGATAAAGACTTCAGTTTAGTTTGAAACCAGTTTATTACGCACTTCAATTTTCTTCTAGTGTTTTCCTTGATGAAATTAATTGTATTTTTTATATACAGACGATAGGTATTATTAACCTCCTTGAAATTCCTTGAAATCTCGACGCGAAATGATTACAACGAAAATTTTGATATTAAAATATTTTATGTAATTGAAAGTTTTCTATAAAAAGTAATTTTATTATTAAAAATTGTTTCCCTCAACATTCCAGTGCGGAACTTCGGGTAGTCTCAACCTCAACCAATAGGTGTTAGACGTAACTATTTGTATTCAGTGTATTGGATTGGATGGTGGGCGCAGAACCGCTCGGGGACTATAGCCCTTATTCACATATAAAATATATTCTGACCCTAACTAAGTTAATTCTATCGTTGTAGAAATTTGTAATCTGAGGAGCATTTGGATGCGAGAAGATAAACGTGATACTAGACCCGCCATTCAGCACCAAACACGACGGCAGTATAGGTCTGGACACTGTTTAGCAGAGGCTTAATTTAAGTAATATGTATGGTTAGTTCGAATTGTCGGCTATTTTCGGACTATATAACTCATGACGTTGTGTTGCAAGGGTGTTTCTCCCTGCACTGAGTGCCCTTCCTTGCAATTAGAAAATATATTATACAACTGTACTTTGGTAAGGATTTGCTAGGATAGAGTCAAATGCAATTAACCCCATTTATCAGCACTACACACCATGGTGGGCAGTATAGGTTTTCACTTTAGAGGACGGGTTCAATATTAGTATATGAACCATTAATATAGATTATTAGCAATTCCAGGACTATAGAAAACATGGGTACAAGTAGTAAGGGTAATTTCTCCCTGCAATGTCAGTCCTTCGTTGATAATTGAATATAAGTTAGAAAACGCAACAGTCGATAATTTGGCAATATTTGTTAATTATTTGTTTTCGTGTGTTTTTTTTATTTATTTAATTAATTATTAGCTTCAATAGAAACGACAATATGAAGTGTTACATTAGTTAAAGTTCAGTTATTAAAGGTACTTATAATTAAAGTTATAACATAAGAAATAAACTACAAAAATTACTTGTATTCATCATGCAATAAATTGAGGCAGCGTTATTACATCATTGTAAATTTCTTACAAGGAGATCCTCTACCGAATCTACATAAAAAATAATAAGATAATTGATATTACAATTTTATTTTAATTTAATTCTTAAATACATAAATCATGCATACAAAATATGACAAATATTAAAATCTTGGAATTGATTATATTACTTATTATCCAATATTTATCAATCATGTTATTTATTTATTTATTTCTTAGAAATGTCATTATAAGGATACCCGTTTTCCAAAGAAATGACCGACCCTAGCAACATGAAACATTCCATTTTTCATCATTGCATTGATTTATTTCTAAAAGCCATACTTATGGCTAAAGAACGTGGCCTTCCCTAAAACCTTTTTCAAATCTATTTTTTACGTCTACTCAATTATGAGAAACATGTTTTTTCTTTATTTTTTTAAAAAAAAAATTAAATTTCTGTTTGATATCACCATATTTGTTATAACGACACAATTGAATCAAATAATGAACTTTTAAATATTAATTTATATTGTAAATCAGGACGAGCCTATTTTTCAAAAAAGTAAGTTCCAATCAAAACTGTTACAAAAAGGCACTTTGGAAAAAGATAATGTAAATTGGCATTACTCGTATCAATGAGAGCCGATTATGTATTTAATGAGTCTTGAAAAGTTTTCCTAAAAGATATGAATCACAGAGTAAGGCCTCAGTGGCCTATATGATATTCCATTAATAACAATATCTAATGTCCTTTAGAATTCACTTAACAATTTAATAGTTTAAAGTACAAAGGGATTATTAATATTGTATTTAAATCTTGCATTGATTAAGGGCTACTTTTTATGTGTCATGATCATCATCTGGGCTCTACAACCCAGATTGAGTCCTTGCATCATCGACAGTCTGACTCCAAAATTCTAGGTTTATAGCAGCGGCTTTCCAATTATAGATTCCCAGCTCAGTCGCGTCCTATTCACGTTGTCCTCGAATCTAAGCCGCGGTCGCCCTTCTTGTTCTTTATCGGCTGCTCCTAAAGGAAAATCTTTATATATAAGAACAATTTATTTTGAAAAAATATTCATCATCAAATGTCTCAAAATAAAATTTAATTTAATTTATTAAACAGTAATAATTTTATATAAAATTTAATATCATAATACTATTAATTTTATGAACATTACAAATTTTGAGAAATTAGCCTTTAAAATCAATTTTTTAACTAAAGTTTGACAAACCCCTGAAAATTAATCATTTATCCGATATAGCAAAATAATCAGAACAAATCGAATTACGTCCTTGTCTCATGTGTTAATAACATTAGTATAAAATTTCATGAACCACAACAGTTCAATATTTCTCAAAGGATCATGTTCTGCAATTGAGTAAATTTCAATTACTTTACCCCCCTTGTAAGGGGTTTGGATAATCGTCAATTAAACAAGTTATGAACTATTGTTGAATTAACACCTAAACGAATGGCGTCATCTGTACCAGATGGTCCAATAAATACATAAATATGAAACAATAAATTGGTTAATGTAACCACAAAACAATTTATTACCGAAAAGCGCTTTCCGATCCCCTGCCCTGATTAAATATGGCGTTAACAAAACGCGAGCTTTTACCCGCGTTAAGCTCAAATTTGGATGACGTGAACCTCGTCTAATAGACATGGAGGATTCATTTACTAGACTGAGTGGCAGGCGTCGTTGTTCATGAAACGATGGACGGGAAAAACAAAAGAAAAGCGAACTGTGAAAGGAAAAACACTGGGTAGAGAAAGGGGAGAAGCAGGAGACTTTTGCGGAAGGAAAATAGGTTGGGAAAAATCGTGGAAAAAATCGTGAAACTCTCCCAGTAAATTCTGTGTGATGATCTTATCTCAAAATGTAATTGATGATGATGTGTCAGTTTTTATTTACCCTCCATATATCCTATTTACTGATACTTTTTTCTCTCTTCTTTTTTTTTGTCGTCCCCTTCATTCTATAATAAATTCCGAAACAGTTTTGATTTTTTTTGTCCCGTGTGTTACATGATTGTTATATACGATTTTATAAATTTATTATTACATTATTTATGCCATTCATTTTGTATTTAGCATGTGCATGACGTGGAGAAGGCTGTGCCAGTTATGCGGCATAATTTCCAGAGAAAACATGCCGTGGGAATCGATTGAAAACGACGGATTTCGCCAGCCAATAATAGTAATAAAGCAAAGGAGGCTTTAAAACTTTCAAGTGGGTTAGAGTCTTTATGGCTGGAATTCCTTGTAAAAGTTGACAGCTAATCCTGGAAGACACAGATAGTGAATAAATAATAAGGTGTTCCCGGTTATAAAATATGTAAAAGAGATTTCATCCACACTTTATTTACAATCAACAAAAGCCTTTAATTAAATTCCCTTCACCTTTAAGGAATTTATTAATAAATTATAAATTTCTATAATTAAAACTGTATAAAAGTCAAGATATTTAATTTGACGGGAAGTACTTTATTGAATTTATAATCACTAAAAATTAATTCCAAATCAAATCACTTAAATAAAGTACATATAATATTAAAATAAAAAAAATCATAAATTCAGATCAATTGATACACATCAAGTAAATTTATTTACACGCCTCGTAGCCGATGTGGTAATTAACTGTGTCCTTTTTCAACTGGTCTAGGTGCAATTAATTGACTAATAATACACTGAAAACAAATAGTCACCGAAATGTCGATAACCCGATGGTTGAGGTTGGGACCCCAAAATTTAACTAGCTTAGTTGAAGACTCTTGTAGTTATTTATAAAACATGGCCGATAAGGTAAGGCAATATTAAACACATGGGTCGTTTTAAGCCGCGAGTTAAGCGAGTGCCTTAAAAAACCGGAGTGTTTAATAATGCTTATCGTCCGTGTTTTATACAAAATTTTATGCATTTTAAATTAAATTTTTACTAAAAACTTAAAAACTCTTCGAATTTCTATAAAAAAAAGAGATTTTTCTCTATTGCAATAAAATTTATCTACCTGCCTTTGTTGCTTATAACATATATCGATCATAATGTAGGAAGAAGATAAGACATTGAATAGTTTAAAAAATCCCAGTGCAACTGTAACCCAATTTCGTTTAACTTTAATTTCATTGCACCGATTACTGAATTTAGAGAAACTCTATTAGTAATCGCTTTGGATTTCTCCGTCACAAATTCTAATATTTTGGTAGTAGTTCTCAATGATGCTTTTGTTTCTATTTCATAACACAATGTTGATTCGGAACAGAATTTTTAAATATAAAACCCATAACTGTAATCTGAGAGTGTTGGATGATGTTCGTCAATATTTTACAGTAAAACCTCCAGTATCAAAGTAACTTTTATATAAATTGGTGATTTTTTTTACTGAAGTCACACATTAATAATAAAAAAAACACTAGAACTTTATAAAATTCTTTCGGAACTCCCGTATCGAAATAAACGGTTTTCGATATCCATTTGAGTTTCGTAATGTTTCAATTTATGGCACTCAGTGAAAATTTTGAGTTTTTATTTCACTAGTGAAAAAAATGCCCAACAAATTTGTCTCAAAGTCAAAATTTGGTCGCAATTGTTGCCCTTAAACTACACAAAATATTAATATTTATTGTTTCAACAGCCATCTGCATATAATTCGGCTTTTTTGTTCAATTTTTGGCACATACGTAAATATCAGAGATAAATCTGCTTAACTGTAATGTAAGTAAATTATATTAATAGCTTTATATTGCGTTAAATAGAAATTTATTTTACATAAATTAAAGCAAACAAATGTTCCATGTCACAATAAAATAGGCATTTGCCTAATGACCAAGTGGTTAAAAGGAATTCCAAAAATAACTTTACAAGTATAGATTTCTTTTGAAACTTTTGTGAAACATATAATAATATAATGAAATTTAATGAGAAATTGTAAAAATTTCAGTGCTCATGAGTGTAGTGCAAAAAACGTCCTGTTTTTTATCTCGGAAACGATGAAACACTCGCCTTTGGCTAGAATGTTTCACACTCGTTAAAAAACAGTTGACTTTACACTCTTGTAGCACAAATAACTATTAAAGCACTTGTGCTAAAAAACGAAACAAATGTGAGTATCATAATATTAATTTTAAGCAACAATATAAACTATCTATTTATTTTTAATTTTATTCTAAACATATCTTAAATTTATTTATTCTTTTCATTACTTGTTTTATATTTTAAAAAATAAGATATTTTAAAAACCATAAACCACATAAACTACATAAAACAAACACTTTATATAAAAACACCTAACTTTTAATTGGGTCATTTATCGATTATTATTGTTTTGTTTGTCTTCAAATTATCGTGTCTAAAGACACGCTTGGGAATTAAAAGTACTCAAGATTTCCCTAACCAATTAAATTTAATATATTGATTGATTCCAAATTAAATTAAAAAATATTCTTTCTCAAAAGAACTTTAAGTAAAATATAAATATTATATATGTTATATGTCTTTTTTAAATATACGTCTTTTAAAAATATAATTCAAAAAGATTAAAACTTTTCAACAAAGCTCAAACTTATTTTCAATAATGAATTATAATCAATAGTAAATTATTTTGTACAAAATTTTTAATTAATATTTAAACTTTTGATGAAGTACATTTTAATAAACCGTAACAAAAAGCCCGCTCAGAAATTAAAGGGTAATTTTAAAGTAAATGATTATTTAAGCTCCCTTTGACTGTGATGAAATAAAGAATATGAGTTAATATTTTGATATTTTAACCGAAAAGCTAAACTTTAAAATATAAATAAAAAAAAATGAAAAGATTTTTTAATATTTGTATGACAATAAAGTGAATTGCTTTTATTCACTTCAATTTATAGGCAAGCTTAATTTTTCTCTTGCACTTTAAAAGCCTAATATTTATTGGTGGAATTTGTGCAGAAGGAAAAGTATGGCCGATGACGTGTCCTAGACAGGAGAGGAGGCTTAGGTGCCACAGCAGGAACAACAACAATGTGAAGGTGTAATTCAATTTCAATAGCGGGAATTGGAGCGGGCGGATTTCGTTGCGAAGCCGGCGAAATCCTTGGGAGGCTTAAGATTTATGCTGGGGATTTGGCGGCCTTAAGATTTCCCTTTCGCCCATTCACCATTTTTCTCGTGCCTCGCCTAAGATCCAAATTAGGCCCCTCATATAGCATTTTTCGCATTATTTATTGTTGTCTGTTGTTTTTCCCTTCAACTGCTATTAAATATTAACTCCCCCGACCGACGACGACCCGAGCCCGTCCCAAACCCTGCAGATGATAAATAAGATCCAGCCCCGAGAACTATAGACCGAATCATGATGATTCCTTTTTATTATTAGACATACAAACACTCACAAGAAAGTAAAAGTTCTTGTGGTGGTGGTTTTTTGGGCTTTATATATATGATTTGCTAAAATATTCATTAACCGGTTACACAAAACTCCTATTAAAGTTCTCTAGAGAATATTCGAATCTGGAACAAAGCTTATACAAGTCGTTTAAATCTTTTTCTTGGATATTTCAGACGAAAACAAGGGTTTACAGTACTTTATAAAAGCCTATTTATAAATTTTTTAAAGCAGATAAATATATTTCTTATTGAAATACATAAAATTTGAAATATTTAACGATGATTTGATTTTAAAAGAGATATACAAAATTAAAAATTGGTAACTAAAATTGATGATTTATTTAAAATTCCACATTACATTTTAAAAACTTTAAAACATTTTAAATGAAATCTAATTTAATATAGAGTTTATTAAAAGATAATTTTTAACCTTGTTGCTTTAAATTTAAACACCATGTTAATTATTCTCAGACGTTGACACAAGTCATCTGTAAATTTACAAATATTACGACTAATCTAAAGAATGCTTATTAATCGTCATTGCCCTCCCCATAGCCGAAGTGGTAATGCTCTCGTCTGCCTACCCGGAGGCCGTGGGTTCCATCACTGGGCGGGTAGGACTGACTGGTACCTATTTCAACTGGTCTAGGTGCTATTAATTGACTACTAATGCAGGGAAAATAATTAGTCATGGAAAGTCTAACACCCATTGGATGAGGTTGAAACTACCCCATGTTCCTTACTGGAATGTAGTGGGAAATATTTATTTTATTGATCTTCAATACAAGAATTTTACCGTTTAAAACAATAACAAAAATTTGTAAAAAATTATTTATATAATCCCGGAGATCATAATAAAATGATAAATAAATTAGCAGCCTTTTTAAAAAAATCTTTGATCGAAATTAAATTCAGTTTTATGTAAGAAAAATGTATAAAAAATAATTAATTTTTCTGTTCTTATAAATATTGGGCTAAAATTATTAAAAATTTATTGTTAATGTTTGATTGTCTATTCTCGTATTGATAAATACTAAATATATTTGGACTTTTTTGAAAAATTTCTTAACAAAGTTTTGTATTTTTTTTATTGAAATTTTTTTAAAAAAAGACTATTTCTTTAAAATGTTTCATATTTTTTGCTTTGATTGATCATTTACGGTAAGAAGACTTACACGTATTCTAATAATTTAGTATTTATATCCAATGAAATTAAAATATACAAATACCAATTAATTATACTTTCTTAAAAGAAAATACGAACAAATTATTATAATAATAATAATAATAATAATAATAATAATAATAATAATAATAATAATAATATCTCGATTATGGGTTCATAATTCACATCTGGTTCTAGAGATATTAAGGAATCGAGGGTGCGTATTTAGCCTTAACTCGCGCTGTATAAAAATGCATATTTTGATGATAAATAATATAAATGAGGGTCAGTAAGAAATTAGACTTCGATCCGTATGACGCTTTAATTGAAAAAGTAGAGTAATATGTATTTGTTTACAACATTCAGCTGAATATGTCTCGTTTCAGTCGTATATAAAAGCAAGTGTGTCTACGGCATTTTGAATAATTGAGATAAACCATTTTGGGGTAGAAAATATTGATCTTTGATCAATTCACACCTCTTCCGTTGCAAAGACCAAATTAGGCGAAGTAGAATACGAACTTCTATTTCATCTTCTATATTCTCTGAGTATTAGCCATTGTGAAACTTTCAGCATTGGAACTTTGAAAATTGTTCACGCTAAACTTAAACATAAGACGAATTGAGAGCTTATCTTTGCAAAATAGATCTTTAAAAAATTAAAAATTTAGGATACTTCTAACTAAGTTTCAAGGAGATTATGTTGAAATATAAATAACAAAAATAAATTTTATTGATATTTTAATTTTCCACACTCGTATTAATTCATATTTCTGGAGAAATAATATAAAAAATAAAAATTTCGGTAATTTATCACACAATTTTTCTCAAAACCATAGTGCATCGTTTTACTCTACATAACATCGAGAGTAGGAATAGAATTCCCGAAATGCATGAGCCGTTCCTTTCAATGATTTAGTAGGCACTATCCAGGTAATTATCGCCCATTAATCATGGCCTATATTTTTGTTTGACCGATTTTTCCTCCTTTTTTCCACTGCTTCCATTTACCCGTTGTGCCGAAGAGCGCTCTCTGATTGCCCAATTCGATTCCTCGATTCCAGAGGATGAATCCGCTGAAACAGGGCTCGTACATTTGTCCGTGAAATTTGTTAATTAAACTCTGACATTTCGCGAACAGAGCGAACGCAAACGGAGTTTGGTGGGATTGATTTGCCGATTCAGCGGATTGCAGATTCGCGAATTGATTCAATTGCTTGTGACATGAATCAGGGTGAGGACAGGACCAGGACAGACAGATGGACAGGTGGACGGCAATATTAATTGGATACATGCGTGTTTGCGCATCAGATAATATGGGCTCCGATCATCGTCGTCATTGCTCGCGCCAGGAAGCGAATCTCTTCTTCTCCTCGCCCAGTCATTGGCACGTGTACTTCAAATTCCTGGCCCACAATTTCTATTTGTCAGTCGCCTTTCCTCCCTCTTTCATTTTTCGCCTCTGACAGGCCATGAGGTGGCTCCACAATTGGGATTTCGTGACCTTTGACCGTACCCACATTGACTGCCCCTGTCAAATCCGAATTACTCTGCTTTTTATTTAGGAAATCCACAGCGCACAGGAAAGAGAATGCTTCCTCGACCAGCAGCAACACCCGTACCTTCTTGAGCTGCTGCTTCAATTGACTGACACCACTGACATGTCATTTACTTCAGATTAAATTTCCGAAATGTGAATTATGTTCCAATAAAAAGACAATTTGGATGTTGATTAAAAGAAGGAAAATACATTTGAAACAAAAAAACGTATAGAAAAATATTTAACATAATAAATAGTAATAGTGCTAAACCCTGTAGAAAGACAAAGTAAAGAAATAACAATATTAAAATTATATTTGTACACAAAACCAATACTAATGCAAGATGGCGAACGTGTCAATTTGGTATTTTTCAGACACAATACATTTAAAGCTGACTTAGTTTAAAACAGAGTTGAAAACAAAGCAAACTGTCTTTTTTATATGAATTTTGCATGTTGCACTTCTAGCTGGCGCGCGGCAAATATTACCTTAATCATAAACATTTATTATAATATAATATTTTTATATAACATAGTAGAAAAAATTAATATTATTTTCATATACAGTAATTTTGTTATTCAAAATAGTACATTTTTAAGAAGAAGCTTCTTTAAGCATTGTTATTAATGAAAAATATTAAGAAAAGGAAAAAGTACTTTATAATAAGCGAATGTAATAAAAAGCATATAAAGGCAAATAAACATAGTAAAACTGGGTTTCGTTAGTATACCGTTATTATTATTTATAAGCTGGATTATGTCCAATGACACCTGCACTGAGACCTATTAGATCTTTTGTGCATTAGCCAAAGTGTAAGTTTTAGGTCAGGAGATGCGCAACTTTCCTAGTTATAGTTGGCGGACCAGAAGGTTCTAGGTTCTAACACTTCGCACGAAAAGACTTATTTCTCCTTAATTCTACTAGGGCCCTACACACACAAGATGTATTATGTGGTCTCGTCTTCCTCTAGGTATAGCCTACAGGTGGTATCATCTGAGTGTATCATTTTATTTAAATGATATTTAACAGGATAGTGTCCTGATAGGAAACCAATTAGTCTTCTGAGATCTATCCTACTTAACTTGCTAGTGTCTCCCAGGAGATGAAGATATTAAAAGGTTTTTTGGATTTTCGGAGGTTCATTTTGATGTCCTGGTACGTTTCCCCAGTACAATCATCCAAAAACTAATTTGAGTTTTTGCTGTAGACTAGCTGATTCCACAGAAAGGTTCAGGTCCTAGCATTTGCGTCGATGCTTCATATTTAACCCTTACTATATGTGTATTTTTCTATTTTTCACAAAATACTTACAAAATTGCTTGACTTTTAATTATCAATTACTGTCTGTGAACTTCAGAATTACACTTGAGAAAGAATGAGAACGAGTTTAATCACTTCTTGTTGTCCGTCACTATAATCGGATTCCACTGCACATATTCTTCATTTTCATTAATAAAAATGAATTACTTCAAATACTATCCGTTCAAAAAAATAGAGATTGAATAATATAATAGAAGTTTACGCAACTGTAGGTAATGAATCGTTTTTTCAAGACGAGACGCAGGAGCGTAGCGAAGGCGATAATAGAATGAAATGAGTGGATAATATTATATTTTAAAAAAATTCAGGTATTAATGTTTATAGTGGTCCTAAAAATATACGCAGAGATGTCACTGCCATGGAGACACCTGGTAAATTTCGGACCTCAAACGAACGCCTTTATATATGTAATACAAATTAGGTTTCTCATCCAATACACGAACCTTACAAATCAAACCCTGCACTGCATGTTTAGTTCAAAATATATTCATTCCAAAGTAAAAATATAATAGTTAGAATAAATAAAATATTTTGTGTATTGATATATTTTCTCTTGTCAAGACACTTCGAAAAATAACATTAAATTTTTCAATCCAATGTTAAAAATTTATCTATCCTTTAATAATTCAAGTTTGATAATATTTTCATTATTATGAATATCAGCAGAATTTTTTAAGAGTAAATCAATAATAGAACAAATTAAACTCAAATTCCATATTCAAAGGGTAATCTAACACAAACATGACACTTTTTATACATATATTGATGAACGATGGCAAGCAAGATTTCAATTTTTTTATTAGAAACAAAAACAATTACTCAGTAAAACTTAAAAAAATAACTTAAAATCCTTTAAATTTAATTTTTTATAATATTTTAGGGGTGACAGTAACATTAAGACAAGCCTCATTAAATAAGCAGCTTATTATACGATCTATTTATTATTAAGAACATAATTAAGTTATTCAATTTGATTATATGAGGTTGTCAAATATCTCCCTTCCGCTTTTTTGCTCTTTATTCAATGCTTCATAAAAAGTNTTTTTTATAATATTTTAGGGGTGACAGTAACATTAAGACAAGCCTCATTAAATAAGCAGCTTATTATACGATCTATTTATTATTAAGAACATAATTAAGTTATTCAATTTGATTATATGAGGTTGTCAAATATCTCCCTTCCGCTTTT
>JXOV01002662.1:0-11118 GCA_001014945.1 Clogmia albipunctata
CCCACACGTTGTTTAAATAACTATTATACTTCTATTTTATTTAAATTTTGGTTTCTATGATTATTAATTTTTTTTAAAAAAACTTAGGTATTTATTTTATTTACAGTTTACGTATTTTTTATAGTTTTTGCAGAGAATTTACCTATTCATCATCACATAAAAATGGAACTATTATTGTAACTATTGTATTGAAAATGAATATCTCTTAAAAATTAATTCAATTTTGGTAGACATTAAGGCTTTTTTGCACAATGTTGGTTGTCAACTAAAATTTGTTTTGTCAAAGTACAAGTGCTTTAAAAAATTCATCAAAGTACTAGTGCTTTTTCTTTATTATTTAAGTGAGATCCCTGGGAAAGAAATCCATCTAAATTCATATGGACGTTAGTTTCTTGGAGCTAGTAAAAAACGGAAGTTTTTTTTCAGATATTTTCTTAATAATGAGACAAGACACATCTTTTATAGATCTGATACGCTCTCAGACTACGGTAATTAATTTTTAAATTTGATAATTCGGTTCAAATACTTCATTTTGTCATAAAAAAGGAACAATCATCAAAATGTTCTAGTTTGTGCCAGATAAATCAGATTATCAAAAAAAATCTCATAATTGAGGGATTGGTGCGATGGGAATGAATTTAAACAATATTGCGAAACAGTTTAACTGGCGTATTGGAATTTATTTCTAATATAATAATGATCTATCCTTTTCGCACACTTGGCCAGATCAATTTATTTAGGAATGTAGATACAGAAATATCATTGATAAGGAACAATTTATTTTTACAAAAACTCAAAGAATTTTTAAGAATTTTTGTTTAAAATTTAATTTTCCCACTACATTCCATTACGGCACTGGGGGTAGTCTCAACCTCAACCATCGAACTTTAGACTTTCTCAGGTCTAATTGTTTTCAGCGTATTATTAGTCAATAAATAACAACAAGATTTTTGTTTATTTAAATTCATCATTTATTTAAAAATGAAAAAAATCTTGTATTAAACACGGTCAATAATTTATTCCATAATTATTATTATTACTATATAATTTCGACAGTCGGCAATTGGATGATTTATACGTAAATGCAAATGAAAATTTAAAGTTTTTCAGTGAAATTGACATTATTATAAAAATTAGTTTCGAATAAATATAGACATGAAAAAGAAATTTATAATAAAAACAACCAATCCTATTTTTAAAAACAAAGTATAGTTACAATGTATTCTTTTATATTTTTAAGAAGCTACAACAGAATTTCAGTTCTGGGCTAACCTGCCAGAACTATCTGCTTCTATGGTCATAGTCTTTCATTATTTAATTTAATTTTTTAAATGTATTTGATATTATTTGAATTTCTTAATCCGTAATAAAAAAGGTCTCAACTTACACTTGGGATGTTGTCTGTGGTGCAGACGTTGTCTTGGAGGAGTCGGTCGCGGATCTCCCAGGCGAATATCGAGGGACACTCGCGCTTGTAATGGCTAATTTTTTGCACAACCTCCTGAGTGGCGACCCTGGGCTTGGAGCCGCCGATGGCCCGTGGCCTGATGCTGCCCGTCTCGTAGTACCGGCCCAGGATCTTGCTCACGCAGCCGTTGCTCACCTGCAGGATGCGGGATATGTCGCAGGGACGGGCTCCGGAGTGCGCCAGCTCCACGATCTTCTGCCGTGTGGAGTCGGGCAGCGGACGACCCCCGACAAACACTCCTCCCAGCTGATTAACGCCACTGTGACCTGAAAAGTAACCAATATCCAACATAAGTCTCTTTGAAGGTATTAAAAATTATTTTAAAAAAATGCTTAAGCAGAATTGTTCATAATGGATTTGATAGATAAGATCTTGTCTACACCAGTTTGTCAGTTGGAAACATTCTTTTTATTAATTAAAACATCAACTCGCATTTTAATATTAGTATTTCACGATTACCATGTTTATCAAAATTCTTAATCCTCTACTGATATCGTAAAGTAAAAATTATATTTGAAACATTGTAAAAGCTCAACATCTATTAAAAACCAAAACAAATAAAAGTTTTTTAAAGGTTACTTAAAAGTTTTCCTTTAATATATGAAAGCATAAACTTTATAAATCATTCTATTAAGTTTTAAAGAATTCAAAGTAAAATAAAAATATGTATTTAAAAAATCAGTTGAATACGGTTAACATATCTTATGAATTACGACTACTTGGACTGTATGCAAGTAAGAGATACAAGATATAATTCTTCCTTTATACTCCACATGTGTTAAAAGGAAACAAAATCTTAAATTTGAATTAAGAAAGATGATTTTTTTTATATAGTTGTGTTAAATTATTTTAAAATGCATCCATTTTTGTACAAAATACAGTAGATAAGTATTATTAAACACATATAGTTATATAAATAATTAGTAGGTAATGGGTTTGGTGAATTAAATTTTTTTCTAATAAAAATATTTCGATATTTGAAAGAACTTTAAAATTTAAAACTAAACTATTTAGAAGCCACCTATAACAATTTATAAAGTTGATAAATATAATATTTTTATTCTTTAATATATTTGAAAAATTAGTTAATGCAAATTTGAATTCATTTCATAAGTAATATAATGATACTAGAGCATCGCCATGAAGAAGAAACTGAAAATTTTGCTAGAATTCTAAATATATCATATTTTACTTGAAAATAATAACACTACACCTATCAATGGCTTTAAATTAAAGAAAGTATGGTTAAACTAAAATTTAATGAAAGTTCAATAAAAAATCTGATAACAGCCATTATTTTATTGAGGACATATCTTCCGCATGCTTTTTCAACCGTATTTGAAAATCAAATGACCTTCGAAGACTACATGACATTTTGTTGTTAATAATTGTATACAAGTTGTCAATTAGGTGAATGAAGCAAATTGGGTACTAAGATTGATTTTGAAATTTGTTAGAAGTTTCCAGTCACAAACACATTTAAAAATAATGTACAATAAAAGAAAAAGAAGATAATATAGAGTTTTGACTGTTTTGTATCAAATTTGACATTGGCCCACAAATGTTTACGATATTAAGAAATTCAATTTATTATTCCAAAACATGCTTTTTTAATCCATACTTAGAAAGTTATAAATTGATAAAATAAAATTCAAGTAATTTGAATTTATCCATAACAACAACAAACACATTTAATTTAAAGATAATTTGAAATTAAAGAAAAGCTTATAAGTTATAACAGTTTTTTTTAAAAAGATCATATAAAATTTTAAAAACTCGAAATATGTCAAGAAATATTTAAATGTACTTCATATTCCAATTCACATAAGGGTTAACCAAACCAGGTGTGGAAAATCGATGATTATATGAAGATAGAATCAAGCCTGGTTGGATTAAACGTAAACGTAACTTGGAAGTGCACAACCAACAAGAGGACGAACTGAAATCCGCCCTTTTCACGGCGAGGGTTAATTAGGCGGAGCAGCGCACCCATTTCAATTTGATTCTGTCAGTTTTTTGCTGTTGTTTGTATTTCAACTTGAAATAGACATTCTCATGTCAGTGCTTTTCGTAATTAAACTCGTTAAAACTTTAATGTCAAGACTTGGGTCTCCCTCTTTCGCCTTATTTGTCAGCTTCGACCACCCCGTTTGTCGGCGTTCAAGTTACGCTCGGTCTTGAAATCCGATATCCCACAATTAAATTTCTGTGGCTTTTGTGGCTGGGGCTCTCCCTTAAAAGAAGACCAAAAAAAGCCTACAACAAAATGAGCTCTGTGGGAGAGGGACTTTGGAGCGATGACAATTGACAAGCCGAAAACTCCGATGTGAAGATGATCTGCGAAATATCGATTTGTGTTGCTTCGATTGGAAAATGTCTACTGTCTTTCTCGCAACTTATCATTGGCCAGTCAACTGGCAAATTTATTCTGACAGCCAGTCCGAATCCCAACGACTAGGTGGAGGGAGGAGATGGCGAGCTGGCAAGGGACTCGCAGAGCAAAAATGCAGACAATCCCAATAACAACAAGAGAGCTACAATAAGCTGTCAACGCAAATCACTATAAACGAATTATTTCGCATTAATTCCTCTATTTGTCATCCCATTTGCCCAGTTCATAAATATTGCATTAAATTAGACGTCCAGACAGATCTGGGTTTCAATACATGAAATGTTCTACATTATGACTATTTATTATGTTAGAATACAATTGGAATATGTACTATTTTCATTAATATTTTTTATCCTAACAAAATCTGAGTTTGTATCTCATTTTAGATAATTTTATTGTAAAATCTTTCCATTTTGGTAGCAGAACAGATATAGTGGTTCATTTCATATTTAAACACTGGAATACATTTTTATCAATAACTGTAGGCAAACATAAATGCTAGAATTCAATTACTAAAACTTATAATTTTATATTTGGGTTTCGATTTGGCAGTTGCAGTGTTAATTGTTTTAGTCTCCAAAATTGACGGCTATGATTTTATCAATCAATTTAAATTATTCCCATAAGTTTTCTGGAATGTTGGTTTTGGTTTCTAAATGTGGTCTAATCAGTACAATCACAGCAATATTAGTGATACAATACTACTATGTAGGGTATCAATAATATTGTAAATAGTTTTCAGGAAATATCGAAAAATCTAAACAAAAATGGGATTTTCAATTAGCTTCTTTCCTTATTTGTAATAGATTAGACCAGTGATGAGCAAACTATGGATTTAGGGCCAAATCCGGCCCACATACAATATTGTAAAATATATTTTCCGTAAACTTACGTAAAGCATAATAACAGTTTTTATACTGTACTTTCAGTACGGAATTGTAGAATATAAGACTTTGAGGAATAATGAAAAATCAAGTTCAGCATTTATTAATTAGTATATTTCGATACAAGTTGTGAAATAGTAGTTATTTCACATGTCTATTGAACGTTAATTTGTGTAATTCTGAAAAATACCAGTAAATAGATAATAAAATAAAAAACGCTCGCAACGGTTTCTTAAAATTGTGGAACAATAACTCTTAACGTAATTTTCAAATTAAAATATTTAATAATTTCAATCAATTGGTGACAATCTGCGTGCAAATTATGAAATATTTCAGCACTCCGTGTAGAAAAGCAAACCGATTTGAGTTTTAAAGTCTACTTTTCGATACGTAATTGCACAAAGTAATATTTTTCAATTTTTTTCATCCAACCTAAATAATTTGTTGATTTCATTAGGCCATCCTGTTAACAAGTTTATAACAATGTTGTTTTTATACTTATCTTTATATTTTAAAATTAAATTTTATAACTTAAAAAAACTTGTTCAAAACATTTTATGGATCATTCATATTTTTAAAAATTCAATTCATTTGTTTCCTTGGATTATACTGATGTTTAATTAAAGTTCATTTTGCCCGCATGATTGTGTAAATAGCTATGTATGTACGATCTAATTTATTCATCTCATAATCCTTTATGTGTAATTAGGATGAAAAGTAGTCTATTAAGTTGATCCTATATGAATAAGCAGCCACACCTGGTGTAAGATTGAAATTATTTATTGTTACGATAAACACCAAAATCATGAAATTTTTTAAATATAATAGCATTAATTTTTTGTTATAATAAAAATCAATTGAACTACTAAAAATTAATAATATTATTCGATTTAAATAAATCTTAATGGAAATATAAAATTTATGAAAAAATGATGAGAATTTTACAATAAAATTAAATGTGTGAATAATTAAAAGTCTTACTTTTTATAATTCATGTTAATATAAAACATATACTGTTATTATTTGAATTATGTTTTTTCAAAGAATCAATACTACCACGAAAATATATAAATTATTATACTATTTTAAAAGATCATGAAATTTTAAATCAGCTACTCATTGATTAAGAATATATCTTGATCTTAATTGCCTAGACTGTATTTCAAAGAAGAACTTCAATTTAAAGGAGTAATGTTTTGTTTTAAAAACAAGTAGTTAAGTTGATGAAATATAAAAATCTATTAACTAAGCACGATTGGACAGTTCGTTTTAGTTTCGATAATCATATTTGCATGAATAATCATGCAATAAACTGACCTTTAGTGTTATACAAAATTGTGGTTTGTTCAGAATCAATTAGTTCATTGTTAAAAACAAATTGTTTTTCTATTTCAAGAGAAATTTCAATTGTTTTGACGGAATGATAATTGTATATCACCTTTGTTTCTTTTTGAAATAAATTGCAAATATTTAGTTAGAATAATTGTTTGCGTGTTACTGCAACTTTGTTGTTTTAATTTGAAATGTTATGTAAATTTTTATTCCAGTCAACATGCAGGGTTGCAGGTTCTCGAAAAACTAAATAGCGTATAAATGAATTTATTTTATGAAACATGTAGGTCTAAAGACTCTACGTTCTCAAACAGATACATTTTACTTTAAAATCATTTCTCAAAGAATGATGACAAAAACCCACCAAATATTTTACATATTTCACTAAGCCAGTATTGACCAATAATCGATTAAAATTGTATTTCCGCAAGTTTACGTTTTGGATATAAAAAATACAAAAATCTTATTAAAAATAATAAGACGTAGATAAAATACACTAAGATTACATTAATAAATAAGTTTATTATAAAGTCCTCTAGATTTTTCCCCATATTTTAGTTTTGAGAGTGAAAAATGATTTTTCAACGATTTTTAAATTTTAGTTGTGCTTTATTCAATGTTTTCATTAAAATTGAAATTATACTTGTATTCATTTATTACCAACTTAACTGATTTAATATGTGGAATTCCAAACAGTTTTTAATTAAATGATTTAAAAAAGAAATATTCCATTACCAATTTATATTTAAATTACAAATGATGATAAAGTTATAATAAATAATTTTTCCCACTACATTCCTTGACGGAACTAGGGGTAGTCTCAACCTCAACCATCGTGTGTTAGACTTTCCATGACTATTTGTTTTCAGTGTATTAATAGTCAATTAATAGCATAAAGTTATAACCAAATGTTAATACTGCGTCATGGTACGTATACCTAAAGTGTTCGATTTCAAGCAAATGACCTATTCGACACTTATTTTATGTACATAATTACTATATAACACTATACACTATAACACATGTTTGTAAAAGAACTCATTTAAAGGTTTGCAGTTTTGTTTTTTTTTTATATCCATATTGAACAGACGAAATTGAAACTAAAGAATTTTTATTTGTATGGAAGTTATGTCAGAAAGATTGAAACAATAAATGAAAGTTTGGAATAAATATAAATCGTGTTTACTTCCTTATTTCAATAAAGGATTGATATAGGTATTTAAACAACGTGTGGGAAAAATGAACCATAATTAAACTCGAGTAGAGTTCTAATAGATACGAGTGTTTAATTATGTGTTATTCCAACCAGTATTTTACAATTTTTATACAATTCGCATATTTATGAGCTATTTGTTGCGAAATATAAAGTTAAGAATAAGATGACAACCTAGTACTAAATTAATGTCTAAACACATACAATTAAGGGAAGTACTTGTCAGGCGAATAGAGCTTTCGGTTTGAATTTTTCGATATGTCACGGTAAAAGAGTACCTTGCACTGCACTAATAATATACCTGTGATAGCACTCATCATTTAAACCACGTTTAGAAGCCAGAACTAACATTTAAGAAAGCTTTACATATTGTCATTTAATTTGAAAATTTTTAAATTGATTAATAAATAATAGTAACATATTTTCATTCTACGCTACTAAGATTAAAAATAATAATTTTTAGTAATGGAATTTTGGTATAAAGTATTAATTTCATGTATTTACACGATTTTTAATTGTCTGCGTGTATTGAATTATACTTTATTCAACACTGTGCGTTTATGAAACAATTTGTAAAAGTAGCATGGGCTACTAATATGGAAACATTTTTAATAGAATTGTATAAACATATTAAAAACATCTTGATCTTCAAAATAAAAAAAATCAACCTTCAAATTTCCTATTGTACCCAGTAGGAACTACGTTACTTATAACATTTTAATTTGATTGTTATCGGATTGTTCTTGAAGACCTCCGATTTGTATGGCGTTATAACTGTTAATCCTTAAAGAGTATTATATAAATAGCATGTTATCAAAGGTAACAAGAATCTTCTTAAAAAACCTTAAGCATACTCATATCCTGTAGTACCAATTGATTAAATTATAGAAATCGATTAAAATATTTTTGACATAATATAATTTTTTCTAAACTAGTGCACTTAATTAACAATTCACATCCATTATAATTCATCAAATTGCAATCGAAAAAAGTAATAAAAGAAAGTTCATTACCGCAATTGTCCCCACCTTTATGAGACAGATCGTCGAGCGAGAGGTGGCCCGTGGATCGGAGTCCGGGGAGGTGGTGGCCGTGATTGAGGCTGGAGATGTTGAGGGGGTGGTGGTGTGCGTGGTGGCCGTGGACCGACGGGTGGTGAACAGCCGTCGGGTGGAAGAGACTCTGGCTGGCGGCGATCGAGGACGCGTCCTGGCCATTGAGCTGGTCCGAAGCGGCGGCGGAGGTGGGTGGAGGAGGAGTGCCGAGGGAGGACTGGTGGTGGGCCTGGAAGGGATTGTGGTAGGGGTTGTGGTGGTGGTAGTAGGGGTTGAGAGGCAGAGGCTCCAGGATCGAGCCTGAGGAGGACTCGACGGGATTGACGGAAGGAGGAGGCGGCCAGGAGGGAGTAACTGTGGCGCCCATGCCAGCCCTGCTCTTTGCTAGTATCCCTTCAATGTTGACAAGCACACAGACCTTGTTTTATTTGCACACAATCCAATTATCACACGGATTTCATTTAAACTCTTTTCTATTTTCCACCGAAAACACTCAGATTTTCACTAAATATTTGCACTTTTCCACCAAATTCCACTCTTATGCATTCTGATTTGTATCACCAATTGACCACCAGGTAATCCACAATTGATTCCACTAATTAATCCACTTTGCACACACTCTTCTGTATATCCAGCAATTGATTTAATTAATATTATTCACAGAGAAGAACCGATTAATTTAGAAAATTATACAAAAAGCGTAATAATTAAATCGATCCTGTGAGATCCCGACTCAGCGAGCGCCTATCTAAAACTGCCTTGTGTAGAGGGGCTGGAAATTACACAGAAAAATCGAATGCAATACAAGAAGAATGCGGCCGACACAAAATATTTACCGCGTACAAATTTCGGTCACTGTAGATTCACCACTAGTCGAACAAAGATGGCTATATTTTTCATCTCCCTCTTTCACCAAACCACGCCCCGAATCCATTATTAAAACACTGCTTTTTCTCTTTAAATTCATCATCTTCGTTAAATTCTGCTGCATTAATGCATTAATATTAACTCATTTACCCGTTTAAATGAAAGATAATTGACAGAACACGATAAAAACTCCGGATATTCGATCGATAAAGTCAATTATCTCGACCAATTGACGGTTTTGTTGGAAATAAAAATTTCAGCGCACGCGTCGATCTCTAATGAATTTGTGTTTTTGAATTGGAAAATGGAGGAAACTTGTTGAATATGTTTAGAGATGTGATATGAAAGGCTTTCGTAATTGTGAAAGCCGGCACATTATGACGTGTAGTCTGTGTCTTTCTGCCCAAGAAAATATCGGCAATTCTCACTTTGAAGTTTGCTCCTCGTTAATGCGAAATGACACTGCAAATCTCTCTTATTGGTCTCTCTTTTCCTCTTCTGCGGTTTGTTTTCTTAAAATGAATAATAGATAACCCCCAGGTGTTTGTTTCCATAATAAGGACAGACCAGAGAATCTCGTGCCACACTTCTTTCTGTCCCATTGATTCCTTTTATTGAATTGGATCAGAGTTCTTTGAACTGCAAATGTATTCAATCGTAGAAGGCGGCTTGTGCAACACGAAGAGTAAATACTCGTATTTAGTTCAATGAAGACTTGATGGACTCTAATTATTTTATGACCTTCGTGATTTATGGGTTTTTAGAATTAATTGCTTCTGTTTTTAATTGATTTAAAACACTTTGTGTTTTTTTCTTTTAATGATTTTGAACGAAAGCCTAATTAAACTTGTTGAGTTATTAAATAGAAAGATAATCACGATTTAAATTGTTGTACTTAGTAGAGCTTAAGTAATTTTTATGCAGCCATAAAACTCATAAAATAATTAATTTTGTTTTTTCAATAAATGTTTAATATATATTAAAATATTAAGTCTAAGCCTGCTTTCGAGTTTAATAGCCGTTAAAGAATTGATACAACATATTACAATACACTGATTAAGTTTCATTTCACCAAATTTTATTGGTAAGAAAGTTTAAGTTGAGCATGGCAAATCGTATAAAGATAATAAATATCGCTCCAGTTTTCATAATAATTGGAGTAAATTTTTAATGAAAATTATTAAATTCTAAACTATATTATAACTTAAAAACTACACCGCAAAACAGGTTTTCTTAAAAGCGTTTCACTTTCATTTGAAAAGAAACAGTATTTTTATTTGTGTGTCGATAAATTATTTATACAATTCCAACGCTAATTAACAAAAGGTTGTATGGATCTGTGGTGGTATTAGTAGTGAAACGTCATCAGCCGGCTACCATTCATTGCATTGATTTTGTATGCAAGAATTAGCGATAATATGGTAGCAAAAGACTTTTTAAGTGATTAAATACGTGTAATAATTACTTCAGACAATAATTTTTGGATCTAATAATTTGAATATCACTTATTTTGTGCCGAAATACGAAATGCAAAAATTCTCTCACCCAGTTCAGTCAAAATTATTAAAATTTTAAGAAAATAGTGTTAAATTCGGTACAAAATAGAATCTAGATGACAGTATACATCTGGCTAGTCCTCATTTTAACAATAAAAAACACCAATCAGATAAATTCAAGTATTTTTCTCCCGGCTGATAACGTCACGTAAAATCCGTCCAATTTATTCTTTGATACTATTCTATTAAATTTTCTTCGTTTTGATAGCCTCTAAAAAGTTGCTCATGATAACATGCTGTTTAGTTATAAAATTATTCAATACCCACAGACAATCGCAAATTGTGTAAATACACAAAGTTTGCACCAAAGCTAACTTAACAATAATGGCTTGGCTCCATTTGAATGGTCCG
>JXOV01002663.1:393-55267 GCA_001014945.1 Clogmia albipunctata
CTCTTTTCAAGGGTAGAATCATTTTATACGAAAACGATACGTAGAGCAATCGGCGCACCGTGGTTTGTCAGAAACACTATAATTCTCCGCGACACCAATATGAGGCCACTTAGAGAAATAGCAGAACAACGTCGATCTAACTACAAAGCTGCCCTTGAAAACCACACCAATTTGGAAGCGTACTCTCTCCTCCGTGATAGGGACTTCCGCAGATTAAAAAGAAAACTTGCAGTGTGAGATCTTTTAATATCTGTTTTTGTATATATTCTGTTGTCTGTCGTGTACATATTTAAATTACTCAAAAACCTTGTTTAATTTATTACGAATGATTCAAGAAAAAAAAGTAAATAAAGTATTAAAAAAAAAGGTTTTGTTATGGATTTTTAGGCATTTTTGTTTTAAAATTGATATCACTGTGTTTCTTTCATATTATATACTATTTATTATATATGTAGTTGGTTTGTTACATAAATACGTAGTCCAGAGTTCTGTATATAATATAGGCGATAAGCGTATTAAACACACCGCAATGAACCTAGTATTTAATCGCAATAGTGTCTTTCTTTTCGATGAAGTTGAATAAAAAAGGCTTAATTTATATCAAATTAGTCTAATATTGTTTTTTAAGTTGATACAACAATTTTTTAAGTCCAATGAAGTTTAAATTTATAAGTATTCTATTTCGATTATATAGATCGGATTAGACCATTAGGATGGTCTCTAAAAAGGGTTAAATCACTAGAGTCCAAAATTTGTTCGTATGAATTAAATGCGAAGCGGACAATTTGATGTTAATTTATTTGCTGCTAGAAAAAGACTAAAGAATACAAATTTTTAATAAGCAAAATGCATAATTCTCGTCAGAAGTTGTCTGAAGGAAAACTAGGATCCATCTTTGGAGATGGTTCGACACAAAAAATAAATTATCCCAGGCACTTTGCAATATAATTTACTAATTTTTACCATTTAATTTTCTTTAGCTCAATTTAGTTAGAACTCAAAGCTCTAATGATATAATTATTTAAGATTATATTATTTAATTTTAATTGAAATTAAAAAAATATGGGTTTTAAAATAATCTCTTTATTCATTCCTATCATATTGGTCCATAATTTCATATGCAGTCTCCAGTTCTTTGATCAAAAGTCCCAAATTGGCTTTGCTGATATTGACAACATGTTCTGTTGGCTGTGGAACACCATCCACAATTTCGTTTTTAATTTTCAAATTAATCTGGAAATTGTCTGAATTTTCCAATTTTTTGCAATCAAAACTCTCAAATTCGTTGACAGTTAAACTGTTTTCGATAAGAAAATCTTTGATTCGAGTGGAATGCTCTGAAAACACTTCACAAATTGCAGTGGAATGGTCTTTGGGAAGTCCTAGCTGTTGAAGTTCTCTGTCAAAAGTCCCAGGATCCACAGAATACCGAGAAGCATTTACCAAAAGATATCTGAGACAGGAAAAGGACGATTTAGAAGAAGCCTTTTCCAAATTGTTCGAAGCAATTATTTCCCTCAAGTCTTGTTCCTGAAATTAATATTAGAATAAATAAAATTTAAAAACAGAACCTTTACTGCAATCTACCGGAATATCCTCTCCCAAAATCGCTGCTACAACCATTTCCACCAGGATTCGGAGTTTCTCCGCGCTGAGGACAGAGAGCGCTGAATGAATCTCGGCTAAAACCCAGTCGGGACAATCACCATCGCCGCAGAATCGGAATTTCTAGAACGACAGATAAAAGGACAAAACAAATAAGTCATCGTCTCGATAAATTATCCTGGAACAAATTTAAATTACATTTCCCACAATTTATATTCCAGAAATTGTTTGATTCAAAAACTTTTTCAGCAGTCTCGCTTTATTTATCTAAAAGAGCTATTAAAAGCTCTATCTCTCTCCGGATGTCCTTTAATTGTTAATCGTTGTTGGCAAATTGTTATCACTTCTAGAGTCGCCCAACTGTAAAATCGTTAATTAGTTTTTGATATTCCGATTTATGGATGAAGCGACATTCATCTTTTAAACTCAAATGGGTCAAAGAATTCACTGGTAATCATTTTTGGAATTTAGCTGCTGAAAAGGGGGTTTCTCGATGGAGAGAACGGGGATAATAGATATCAAGTTGCCCTTTGCTAGCCCCCAGTCACTCCACTCAGAATGGAGAAGAATGAGAGGTGACGACAAGCAGAATTAGGTTTGAAATGGCTTAATTATCAATATCAAGATGGTATTCAAATTGACTTTACTGCGTTAATAGGATTAGCATCCGCCTTTTGGTGACACTTTCTTGGAAGCCTTTACATATTAAACTATGAGGGGGATAATAACGCCTTTCACAATAGTTTAACATGTCATCAGCCAGCACGCTTTAAATCCCGTCTCGTTTAAATGCTTTTAATTGTCCCATGACTAACTCTATTCCGTCTGAATTGGTCCCCGATTTCACAATTGCCTGCTTCTGCACAAAACTGTTGGCGTTCCTAATTGTTATTATCATTCACGTAAATGACGCGAAAATTATGAATTTTAAACGATTTCACGCAATACTATAAACCATTTCTTCTTACGCATTTGCTTAAGGGCAATAATCCAATAAATTTGTAATTTATTGGAAGCAATTAGATCGGTATTTTCAAAACTTTAAATTTCATTAATAGGAATTTGTAGGAAAAATTCAATTGAGAAAACTATTAGTCCAACCTTAAGTAGTTTAATATTTGGCATTAACCATTATAATTAATTTAAGTTGATCAAATTTATGGTACTTAAAATATGATTTTTTAAATATATTTGTGTAATTCCGTATCAAAAAGTAGTAATTATCGATTATTTTTTCAGAATTACACAAAATAGCGTTTAATACACATGTGAAATAGATTATTACAGCACTTGTATCAAAATATACTATTTTTGCATTTTCATATCGAAACGTTAGCTTTTCAACATCAATTTGAGTTTCATAATGCGTAACTTTTTCCCACTAGTGAGAATTTTGAATATTTATTTTACTAGTGTGCCGGGCTGACTTTCCCAGCCCAACGTACTGGTTTTTAACCACAATAGTCAATTTCAATCACGGAAAACACAATTTATTACTTTACTCTACAATCACGTTTATTCCTTCTGTCAATTCTCTCCAATCTCTCCAAACAATACAATAACAACAATGATTTCAAAATTTTAAATTATACTGGCACTGGACACAACACTAGTAAAAAAAGAAAGCTATAAAAATACGAAGAAATTCGATTCGAAGTTAAAATTTAGGGAACAATTTTGAGAAATAAACTATAAAATTTTTAAACCGTTCAAATAGAGACCGTTGTAACAACCAATTTTTTAAAATTTGTTTTATGTGAATTTTTTAGGAAAGTGACAAAAAAAATTATTCCCTGCTAGGGTGTAAAATCTGCTTTTTAGTTAAGAAACGATAAAAAACCAGCCTAACTCATCGCCTCGTTAAAAAAAAGGCTCATTTTAGAGCATTGTAGAACAAATAACTTTTTTCGAACAATTTTATAAATTTTAGAACGAAATTTATATGTAATTAAAACATAAACTTGGATATCTGAAAATTTAAAATCTTAATTACACGCACGTTTAACATATATAATAGAAAATAAAAATCTTTTTTCATAAAAATGAAAAAAGATTTTGATGTGTACAAATTTTTGTATAATACATAGTATAACAGTGCGTAACACATCGACCAAGTAATTAATAAAAATAAATTAGTAATTATGTTTTTCTTCCTTTTCCAATCGAATATAAAAATATTTTAAAAATTTGTAAAAAAAAATATATTTGTACAACAAAAATATGAATATCTTGAAAAATTCAATGTTAATTACACGTGTTAAGAGATTTAACACATAATTTGCAATACAAATATTTTGCTGTTACAACGGTCTCTATATGACCGTTATAATGGATTGGACTAAAAAATATAGTCTTCTCCTCAAATGACGACGAAATTTTGACTTTCAAACATATTTATTGGTAAATTATGACTTTCTTTTTATTACTAGTGCGAAAAAGTTACGTATTATGAAAGTCAAATCGATTTCGAAAAACTAACCTTTCGATACGAAAATGAAAAACATATTGTACAAGAACTCACATTAATACAATCTTGTAATATTTTAGCACAAAGTTTTTATTATCAAAACATCAACACCCCTAATAAAACAAGAATTTACTTAAATTAGCCGCATTCTGCACATAGATTACTTTTAAACAATTCACAGTCTGTGTCAATGGGTTAAGTTCATTTGGATTTACATTAAACAAAATAAAAAAAAGATGTTTTATAAAGAACTATTAAATATCAAAGAATAGAGATTATTTTATAATGATAACATATATATTTAGAGATTCTAAAATTAAATTATTAATTAAAATATTAATTATTAATGGCACTTAATTTACTTACATAATTTTTGAAAAATTCATTGATAATTTCATTAAATTTATAAAAGATCCATTATTAAAAACAATATAGAAAAAGGATTTAATGTCTTTTCAAACAGTTTAATAAGAAATACAATTTGTAGCTAATTACAAACTGGGTTGTAAAAAGTTGGAAAAGAATTTCATTACAAGAAATTTCAAGTACTTAAATATTAAGTTTCACCTTAAGAACTTTTATTTACCTCCACCAAATAAACACGCTTTAATTTATAGGCTATTTTCGGAATTTTGAATAAAGCTCAGGCTCAAGTGAACTTTTACATAAACGACAATTATCAGCTTAATGTATCTCCGGATAGTACGGCTCTTGTGCGCCAGATAAAAACTTAAAATAATTAATTTGGCCGACAAGAAGAAGGCGGCCAGTGGAGTATCTTGAACTGCTGGTCCAGTGTTGCGAAGAGATGTATCTGGCTGTGGATGGTGTGAAGTGTGCGCAGAGAAGGGGTTCAAAAGCTGGAAGAGCTGAAAGAGCAGCCATGATACGCATCTCGCTCCAGCAACTTTAATTATTTATTTATTATTAATATATTGTATTTGTGGAGTGTTGGCAAAGTTCGGGGGCGCACAGATAAGCCAGCTTTCGGTATAAAAGGGCTGATCAGTCGGAGGCAGCACTCAGTCGGGATACAGTCAAAATTCGAATTGGATAAACAAGTGCAATTGATACAATTCTGAATTTGAAATGCCACCAATTGGTGGACAAAAGTATGATTAGAACGAGTCCAGGATAAATTAGTGTGACACCAGTTTGTGAATTTGTGGCAGTTTCTCCGGATTAAACTTGCATTTGAAATGTTTGTGTTAAAGTTCATTGTGATGGCCGTTCTGCCATTCGTCCTCGGCCGTTCCGATGGACCCATCTACGACGAATCACTCTCCACCTGGAAATATCCTCTCCTCATGGATACACCCGCCAGATCAAACCCAGTATTGGACAACTTCTATGTAAATCGCAACGTTCTCCAGTCAATTCATGTCCAACTCAATGATATTTGTAGCTTTTTATTAGGGAAAAATATAAAACGAATGCCAGGTAATATTTATTTTTAAAAATTATAAAAACTTTGAAAAACATATTATTATAATGAATTTAATATTTTGTATAATTTAAGGAATTTGATTAAATTTATTTTTGGAATCCCATGCTCAAAAGTAGGCTTTTTTCGTTGATTTGAATGCTGTCATTTTTTTGTTAATGACATTTTGTGTCACTTTTTGCACTAGTTGTTAAAAAATTCATAATCTACTAACAATTTTGGCTCATTATAAAATGTAGATTACATTTCTTGTACAAAAGTGACACTTTTTATCATAAAGGCTAAATCATTTGACTGAGACTACCTCAAATATATTAACAATAGTTTTAAATTTATTTTGAAGATGGCCAAAAATATTTCTTACTCTAGTGTGTAAAGTCAGTTTTTAGCCGCTTTTACACTCTTACCTTGTAGAACAATAACGATTTTATTGATTTCCTGTTATACGATATACCAATAATTAATATGCAAGTAAAAGTATTAGTAGTAAATATTAAAGCAATCTTCTCATTAAAAATTAGCCAGTTTTTACTTTAAAGCAGATTATTTCCATTTTGTGGAGTAAACTTTAAACAAAATAGTACTGTCGTATATTTATTTCGTGGAAAATATTAGGTCAAATAAGCTTCATCACACAGAAATTAAACTAAATAAGCAATAGTTTTTGTGAAAACTAAAAGTTAGTCATTATCATTAAAAAGACTTAAGCAGATTACAAACTAGTTGAATAGCTTTAACTAATCGTATAGACTAAATTATTTACCAATCCTGTGATGTATGAAGCAAATAAGTTAAACACTAAAAGTCACAGTGAAATTAAACTTAATTATGCAATTTTATATATTCTGATTTTACGAAAAAGAATATAAAACAAACTGCAAGGTAAACCTAAAATATTGTTACATCTTATTAATACAACATGGTATTCAATTATTAAGAAATTAAATACATTTAAAAAACAAATGCTCATTTCAAGGTTAAATAATATTGAGATAAATATTACGTAATTTAAGAATAAAATTTGATTTTTCAACAATTTAAAAAAGTACACCCCAACAATTTCTTTAAATAGAAATACAATAACATTTTGAAAATTTATGGTCAACAAAATGTATTGTAAATAATGGTTTAGTTAATTTTTTATTGGTTTCTGTGATTCATTTTTTTTTTGTACTTGTGAAAGTTTGTTCTATTTTTTTTCACTAGTGAAAAAATTATGACATAATCTACAAACAAATCTGTCTCTATGTCTAAATTTATTCGCCATTTCGGCCCAAAAAGAAGAGGTTTTGTTGATCTAGGTCGCCAAATGTTCAATCAAATATCAATTTTGAATGAGTTTTGATGAGATTTTCAAAACATATTGGCCTACTGGGATAAACAGTCCTTATTTTTTAATTTAGAAACGTAGAAAAACTCGCCTGCTGCTCGATTTTGCACACTATTTTCTTTGTTAAATTAAAGCTGATTTACACCCTAATTAACTATTTGTTACTCACATAAAATATTCTTTTAAATTAATTTAACAGACGATGGATATGGCGAGAATCGAATTCCAGCTGAGGAAAGGAGTATAAACCTGTACAAGTCATTCTATCTAATATTAACGGTGATGCAGGACCCAGAATTGGAGGAGCTAATTCTGAAGAACTTCCAGAAGAAGTGCCGAGAAGGGGAGCTAGTGTTTAAAAGGAGTGGGGATGAGAAAGTGGTAGGCAAGAAAATCAAATTCCACTCCTGGGGAGGAAAGCGGACGGATGAAGACTCCGTGAAGCAGAACATAGTGAACCGAGCGCCTTCTTTTCATTCCTGGGGCGGAAGAAAGCGCTCCGATGAGACTCTCCTTGAAAAATGATTTTAAATAACATCTTAAACCACTCCACACTCTCGCTTTTTTATAATCTTTGTTGAATTGTAATTGTAGAATTGGGGGCATTAATAAACACTTCAACCAAATCAATTATGTTCTGTCAAAATATGGCTTCTATATTAAGAAAGTTGATTTTTATCTATTGAAAATTTTGATAAAATCCAAAGATTTTTACAAACAAACCAGTTTCATGTTTCAGCAAAATTATATAAACAAAACGTGGTAAGTAAAAGTGGTATTCATAGAATAATAAGGCTAAACCCTGTAGAAAGACAACGTAAAGAAATAATAATATTAAAATTATATTTGTACACAAAACCAATACTAATACAAGATGGCGAACGTCTCAATTTGGTAATTTCCAGACACAATACATTTAAAGCAGTTAGTTTAAAACAGAGTTTGAAACAGAGGTTGAAACAAAGCAAACTGTTCTTTTTTGTATAAATTTTGCATGCTGCCCTTCTGGGTAGCGCGCGACAAATGTTCAAAGTTTTGAGTCAAAATTATTTTAAAGTCTTTTTGCACTCCCGTATCGAAACATACGCTTTTCGATATCCATTTGAGTTTCGTAATGTTTTACTTTGTGGCACTCAGTGAAAATTTTGAATTTTTATTTCATTAGTAAAAAATAGTCATAAACTATCCAACAAATTTGTCTCAAAGTCAAAATTTGGTCGTCAATGTTGCTCTTAAACTACACGAAATATTGGTTTCGGCTATAGGACCGTGATTATATTTCAAATTAATTAACGTTTCCTGTTTTAAAATTTCAATATTTACAATTTAAACAGCCATCTGCTTATAATTTGACTGGTTTTGTTCGATTTTTGGCCCATTACGTAGATATCAGATATAAATCTGCTTAACTGTAATTGAAGTAAATTATATTAACAGCCTTATATTGCTTTAAATAGAAATTTAGTATACATAAATTAAAGCGCACAAATGTTCCATATCACAATAAAATTAGCATTTGCCTTATGACCAAGTAGTTAAGAAAAATTCCAAGCATTAACGGTAACTTTACAAGTTAAGATTTCACTTGAAACATTTATGAAACTAAACTAAGCCTTATGACCAAGAAGTTAAGAGGAAACAAAGTTAGTTAGTTAGTTTAAATGCCAACCGTTAATGGTAACTTTACAATTTAAGATTTCATTTGAAACGTTTGTGAAACATGTCAATTATTTAAATTTTCCTTGTAAATAATGAATTTTAATGTGAAATTGAAAAAATTTCAGTGCTCATGAGTGGAGTGCAAAAAACGTTGCGTCCTGCTCGGTTGTAAGGTCCGGTTTTTTAACGAGTGAATCGAATGCAAAACATTCGAGCCGAAGGCGAGTGTTTCATCATTTCCGAGTTATAAAACAGGTGACTTTACACCCTTGTAGCACAAAAAACTACTTTACTGATACAGAATAAAATAAAATTATTATTTTTTTAACAGTATTAGTAGAAGCTGGTGCGGCTCTTTGCTAGAATATTTTTGGGCAATTCTGTTAAGTAAAAACAAATTGAGATAATTGCGGAAAAATTATAACATCAGTATTATTCAAAACACATTCCTGTTGTCATTTATTAGTTCTAAATTACTTTCAATATTTTAATTTGCTAATTTATTTAGCTTATTACTGGTAGGTAATGTACCTTTGTCTATATCTTTCCATTATCAACCTTTTCAATCGACTGGCAATCCTCATGGCGTATCGTTTCGTAAACTATTATTTATGAATTCAGTTTTAGGGATTTTCAAAAATTTTACAGCTACAATTGACTCATAAAAACATTGGGCAAAATATGTGCGAAGGAAAGAAACTATCCCCATTACCATTATTTTCAATTAAAATATCACCCCACAATAAGCTCTGGCCTAAATATTAAATATTCAGGAAACAAATTTTTCATGACATTAACTTATCCTAATTAATTTTTGGTTGTTTTTAGACTATTTCTATAATCTCTAAATAGGTCATTATATATACGGTGCTTGTTTTTGAGAATTTATATAGTAAAAGCTTTTTATTCGCGGGGGTGACTTCTGTAAAAATACCTCGATTAAGGAAAGTATAAGTGGAGGTGTTACGCTCCGACAAAAAAAAATCTAAAAAAATTGTATACAAAAATTTAATTCTATAAATTATATTTTCCAAATTGATTGAATACTATCTAAAACTTTATGTTATGGTTTAGAAATTTGTAAATATTAATTTTCAGAAATATTTTGTTCAAATATTTGGTAAAATAACAAAAGAGTAGGACATTCCTAAAGAAGGCGGGGACTTGTGTGAACTCAAATTTAAATACCTTCGGAATATTTCATTTACTTTACTCAAACATTATTTCGGAATTGGATTACGTTAGGAAGAAAAGACGTAAATTAATCACAAATGCCAAAACGGCAAGTGAATTACAGATTTCGGTTATCCCATTATTTGCAATCAATAATAAATCAATACAAATAATTCTTAAAAATTCGGCCCGAAAACACAATAATGATCAACTGGACTTACAAATACTTCATGGCCTGTAAACATAATAAATTTACTAACCATTTTATCACTCAACCAAATTCACTGACAATTATCAATATTAATTCTCCTTTGGTATTTTATCGCGTGTAACACAATCAACACTTTATTTATAATGCATTTATTGAAAAATTTTAAAAACTGGATTTGTTTACTTTTGGATTATTATTTACACCGATTTGACGTTTAAACAATAATAATAATAAGAAAACAACAATAATACTTCAACTGTCAGTTTAGTTGCCAAAATGGAGAAAATCGCGAATTATAATAGTGATGATGAAAGTGAAAATTCGGCCAGAAAAAGGGTAATTTGAAGCGTAAACCTAGTGTAAAGTGTTTAATGGTACTTAGTTATACGATAGAAATAAAAAGAACCAAATTACGCGTACGAACTTTGATATAAACTGAGATTGAAAAAGTGCACTCTTCGGGTATTGATTTTTTGCGTTGCGTTTTCGTAATTAGTTCGTACGCGTAATTTGCAGTTAATTAAACGAAACAGTTTACGTATTTTACCATAAAATTGGATATTTTGTATCCTATTTTGAAAACAACAACTTGGTTGCAAATCAAAAATAGATTTCAATTCGAGGCACACAGATTTAACCCTATGCTGCATTTTTAATTTAATGCTAAAAACTTTATTATTAATTAAAAACCATATTATACCCGTCGACAAATATGTATGAATGAAGTTAATAACACGTATTTGCTGTTTACATTATTCCTTGAATAGTCGCCAATTGTCCTCCAATTTAGGATGAAAGCACTTCTTCTGCTCACATGATGATTGCCGTCATCGAGAAAAGCTCACTCCGGCTTCTCGGTTGTTGTGTGTGGTGTGGCCCAGTAAAAAAAAACTCTGGTAAAAATAGTTAGCCAATGGGGCCAGAAAAGAGGAGAGAGAGTATGAGGAAACGGGGCAAATGACCAGAACTGACTTGAACACCGACAAAAGGTAAACAAAAGAGTCGAAATGAAAAGGAACAAGCTTGTTGTTCCATCAATAAGAGCCTCGTCCGTCCCAAACTGAGCCAATATTATTGAACAGATGATGCATAAGAACACATTTTGCACTCTGCAAACAGAAAGACCAGACTATCAACGTCATGAATCTTTTATAGAAATGGTAATTTAATATTTATTTTTACAGTTACGGGACTCTCTAAAATGGGAACAGAATTTGTGATTTTAATTGAAAAACATTGAAGTATGTTTCTTTCATAATTCTACATTTTTTACAATCAAAATTGATTTGAAGAGAATTTAATATCTGAATATAAATATTTGTATTTAAAATTATAGTATTTAATGTACAATGGATTTAAACTGGGTGAATATTTCCGAAACACGGTCAGATGGAAGGCCTAAAATGATATTAAATTATAAATAAAGCGTTGGATCATTTATCTTTTATAAAATAGTCGTTTATGTTACAAGGATGTAAAATGAACCGTTTCTTAACGACCAAATCGAGTGTAAAATACGAGCAAGTTTTTTATCGTTCCCGAGTTAAAAAACGGATTTTACACCCGAGCAGGACATAATTATTTTCTTAAACTTTCCTCCAAAATTCACGTAAAACTAATTTTAAAGAATTGTATGTTGTTGCAATGGTTTTGGGTACTTTTTGATCATTATAACGGCCTGAATTCCTCAAAATGACGTCAACGTTTTGACTTTGAAACAAATTTATTTGTAGATTATGACTTTCTTTTTTTCATAACTGAAATAAAAAGTTAAAATTGTTACTAGTGCGAAAAATTGACGCATTGTGAGCCTCAAATCGATATCGAAAGTGCAAAAATTCATTTTAATATATTTTAAAACAATTCAGATACAAATTTGATGCAAAATAATCCATCTTCTTTTCCCATTTGACTTGGTCCCAAATAACATTAAAAACAATTCGTCTATATTGTAAACAAACAAACCAAAACAAAAAACCATAAATGAGAATAGATACTAAATATTTTAACCGATTCTGTTGTGTGTCTCTTTGCGACGTGAAACGAACCGACGAACAGCAAAAAGCAAGTCAAGCCAATGTCAATGAATAGCAATGTGCCCTAAACAAATGTAGAACAAACAAACTCTGTAGGTAAATCACAGACAAGTGCCATGTGAGTACAAAAATGATCATTTTATTATGCCAAAAATAGTTGCGAATGACTGATTTTAGCGAAAGAGAGCGTGTGCGAGAGAGCCTAGTTGGTTAAGAAGTCTCTAGATTAAGTTAAAACGTGTGAATGGGAAATGGATGGTGTTTGCTGTTTTAAAACAATCAATGACATAACTTTCCAAAGATGTATTATAATTATTGTTAACCACATTTACTTGTTGTCAATTACATTGTAAGCGACATTCACTAATTTATTTCTACCGTTCTTTCTCTTGTTCCTGATCCGAACCTATGTGCCAATTGTGTGAATTTTACGTTTCCAGGAGACGACAACGTATAAACACCAAGATGACCGATCCAAGTCCAAATCACCGCCAGACGACGATTCTGGAGAGGATAGGAATGTTAAACGGAAATCCGACTTAAAGCCATCCTCGTCGAGTTCGCATCATAAAAGGAGTTCCGAATCAAAGGTAGATTTTTTGTAATATAACACATTTAAGTTAAATATATCTTCATATAATAATTAGTTTGATTTTTCATTAATTTTTAAAATCCTAAATTAGTTGTTGAGAAAATTATAGGGCGAAAAATCCAAAATTTCCTTGAAAAAGAAAGTAAAAGAAATCTATACAACAGTTTTTTTCTCGACTCAAATACCTAGTAGTTTTTATAGCTGTATGTAATGAAATACTTTGCCAGTCAAGTGAAAAATTTGTGACCTGAATGCCATGGAGGCGATAATTGAACGAGACGGGCAAACGTACTAAACTTGGTATAAATATAAATTTGCTAAAAATCAATTTTAATTATTTAATTCTCACAGTTTAAAATTCAATCTATAAACTGCATTTTTTGTTATTTAATAAAGTGTTAATCATAAAAAAAAACAACAAGAACTGTAAATAACAATGACAAAGAACTTTAACACACGCTAATTGGAGATTTTACGTAACAGAATTCCGCAATTAGAGTTTAAAATTGTCGATTTTAAACAAATTTAAGTTAGTCTATGCAATATAATTTTGTATTTCACTGCTTAAGAGTGTGTCATTCAACTAAATTCTTTAAAATTTGTTTAGTTAGAAATTTCCCAAAATGAATTAAGTAACTTGAAGATAATGGTACTTTTCCTATCGTTGTGTACACTACTGTTAATTCTGAAATTTACATTTTCGTAGGTTAACTTTTTGACATTGATTTGAGTTTTATAATGACTAACTTTTTCGCACTAGTGAAAATTTTGAAATTTTATTTCACTAGTAAAAAGAAGTCATAGTCTACAAATAAATTTGTTTCAATGTCAAAATTTCGTTGCCATTTTGAGGAAAACGTTCAATTTTAATCCAAACCGTTATAACGATCAAATAGTACCCAAAATCGTTCAAATAAAGACTCTGTTGATCATTTTTCACCCTACCTTGGACAACAACTAACTGTTGTTATAATTCAGTACTTTAAAGATTGTTGTTAAATTTCCCAAAAGCACCTTAAAATTAACTGTGTATCTATATATAAAATAGATTATTTTAACCATTATCATTCCAATAAAGGAAATTCTTTATTTTCCAGTATTCCTCATCAAAGACCGACAAACGATCTCGCTACGAGTCGGACAGCAGGAAGGATGAGAAGCGTCGTGATCGTGATAATAGACATGATAGGGACTCGTATCATAGAAAGGACCGTCGAGATAGGAGTCGGGATCGAGAGAGGGACAAGGATTATTACAGTCGTGACAGAAATCAGCAGTCAAGTCGTCGAAGGGATGAGGACAGGCGGAGAAACCGGTCGAGATCAAAGGACCGGAAAAGGAGAGACACTTCTAGAGACAGACGTTCACGATCGAGGGATAATCAGTCCAAGCAGACGTCTTATAAGGATGAGAAAAGCGACCGAGTGCCCGGGCCATCTACTTTAAACGCTTCAAATTCTGTCGACGATGGATACAAGAGCCGCAACTCCAGTACAAATAACCCGAATATGGGACGACGGATTCCCAGTTTTGAGCCAAATTTCAGCAATCAACAGCCATCACATCCAATGGAAACCGGTGTTAAACAACAAACAACAGCGGGTAGTAGTGCAGCCCCACCGATCGAATTGCCCAGTTACTACAATGCGGGAGCAATAAATGTTCAAAAGTACGCAAATCAAATTCAGAAACGGAAACTCCTCTGGGGCAATAAAAAGACGGAAAATGTGGATCAAGCGGCGGCGAAATGGCAACAAACAGCCAAATTTTCCCAGGATCAGGATGGAAAAATGGCGTCCAAATTCATGCGGTTGATGGGAATTAAACAGAATTCAACTCCAACAGAAGCAACATCAAATAATAGTGAAAAAAGCAATGGCGACATCGCCAAGAAACAGCAGGAACTGTTCTCCAACATGGAACAACAGTACGAAGTAGCCCGCGTCGCAACACACACCATGCGAGGCGTCGGACTAGGTTTCAGTTACAAAAACATGTAAAAAACCATTTCTTGGGTTTATAATCACTTCTTTATTAGATATGGACAGTGTCCTATATTTTTTTCTCTCTGAACAACCACAAACAAAATGTATTTAATGAATAAAATATATACTTAAAAATGACTAGATTTCTTTGGTTTCCTTTTCATTAAAACTAATTCATTGAACCCTGTCGAAAAGGTTTTCAAGGTATTCTTAGAGAGCTTAGGGGATGTTTGTATCGTAATGTTTATATTCAATTTTTTAAATTATTATTCTATTATAATCATTACCACACGTTTTAAGAGAGAATTCATTAGAAACATTAGCGTATTTAATGATTGAATCAATGAATAGACGAATAAACGCGTTAAGATATTTAATACTATTAAAAATACAAAAATGGGGATTTTTTTTACTTCTTATTATAATTTTCCCGTGATTTTCAAGTATTAAGTCTTTAGTTTTGGAAGAAAGCGAAACATTATAAATGTTACGAATAAGGTAGGTTTTAAATATAGAGAAAGTAGCCATAGTTTTAGAATAGAATATAAATACTAGTGCAATATGAGATTGATTGAAATTAAATTTCGAATTACGATATCAAGGGAGTTCTTAAATTTTCGACAAGGCCCACTAATTATTTACATTAATTAATAGTTAAAAAGTACATTTTCTGTCTGATCCTGGAATCAAGAGGCAGCCCTAATAACCATTTCCGCATGACTGTTAACAATACCGAGAAAATCACCAAACCAGCACCGATAATTGAATACGAATTTGGCGTTTCGTTGAAGAAAATTATCTGCCAAATGAACGCAAAAACAATATCCGAACTTCTGGCCAGGGCAACGGGACCAGCCTGTTCCATCTGCAATGATAACGTGAGTAGTATTTGGCCCATAAAACTGAACACGGCTAGGGCTAAAACGAGAAGTCGGTCGTGGCCACAAGAAGGCAAACATAGTTGGCCGAAAATAAAATAGCTAACTAATAACGTGTAAACAAGAGCAAATCCCCCAAAATTAGTCATAATCACGGAGAAATGGAGTCCTTTTAGTGCTCTCAGCAGGACATAGGCATTTGCGCCGAATAGCGTGGAGGCCAATGCAGCTACAGGCCCCCAAATGTCGAACTTTTCGCCCTTCTCCGTCGAATAAAATACGTTTCCCGGCTCATGAACTGAACTCAGGAAATTGTGCTCCACAATGTCGTTACTGCTTATCTTCTCTGCTGCATCGCTAAAGTACTTGAAGATGAATGGGGGGTGTGTTATTAAAGCGATCCCGATTATCGTTAGTACCACAGTTATTATGTTAAAAGGACCGCAAGGCTCGTTCAGGAACAGCCTGGCGAAGATTGCCACAAAAACTGGTGTTGAGAAGATGATCACAGATGCGTCCGCCAAGGACATGTGACGAAAAGCGTAAAACGAAAGCATTAATCCCATTGTACCGACAAAGCATCGCAAAATTAATATTATCCGCTTGTTTTTAGGAAAGATTGGAGACTGATTGTAGATGACGATTGGAATAGCAGGCAGCAAAACCCCAAGAAATCTGCAATCAAAATCTATTAATAAAAGGACAATTCTTTAAATCTTCTAAGACCAACCTATAGGAAGCCAGTTCCATGGGGTTGATATCGACTAAACCCTTGACGATAACCGAACATATTGAAAAGAAGAACGAGGACAAAGTAGCTAAAAGAATTCCCATGTAAGATGATTTCCCAAGACAAGGTATTTTAAATCGTTGTCCATTTTCCTGCCTTGCTGTAACAGCCACCAAATTTCGTAGTTCCAATCGTTCAGGCATTACTCTTGATGATGTCTTTTATTGTCGAATATTTAAATTAGGATATTATTGCTTTTTGCCAATGTTCCTTCCAATAAGAAATTCATTTTTGTGATTACTACGAAAATATTGGTTTTTGGCCACTATTATTACTCATTTTGCAAATTATATATTTCATTTACTTCACTATACACTATTCATTTAAATTCAACCTTAATTTGCTTAAAAATAAGCATTTTTTCCACAAAATTTCGATTATTTGTTTTGGTATAAGTTTTACTGAGTTAAAGATAGCCCGCAAGTTAACGACTTAATTCAAATTCGAACAAAAAACCGATGTGTGAGCGAGAAGCCCAACCAGTAGTAATTTAAACACATAAGCGTAAAAAGGATGCGGCAACTTTGTTTGTTTTGAAATAATTTCTGTTGTTTGTTTGTTTGTTTTGTGTTAAAAATATAATTTTTCACTGATTTTACGGAATTATCAACCCCAAAGAGATATGAAGTGAGTACTATAAAGACTATATTTTTATTTTATTGTATTAAAATACCATTTTCTCCATTCCATAAGAAAAATTCATAATTTCGGATTTTAAAGCGAGTTTATTTTACAAACATTTAGATATTATATTTTATAACAGGATTCGATATGAATCACATTGATTGCCGTTTAATATATCTAATTTTTGTCACATTAGATGTTTATAAACTGGGAGTGATAATAAATATAAAAAGGATATTATTTTAATATAATAGGGATATTTCTCTTTTTGATTAGGATTTGAGGAATTTTATCCCAATTCCGAAAGCACTGAATCCAAATCTCTTTGAATGGAAACGGACAACTCCCGCTGTTTATTCACTTCGTCCTTGATGCGGTCAACGTTCGCCTGGTGGAGATAATTGCCCTTTTTCAATGCCCCCAAAATGCCTTCGTGCCTCTTCACTCGTGGTTCCAAATTGGCCTTCTTTTTCTCATCATCAGCGTCCTAAATGGATTGATTATTAAGTTAACCAATTATATTTAATTCAAGTCAATTACCTCTGGTTCTGATTCGCTTGCTGATTCCTCATCACTGCCCGATTCCTCATCAGATTCGGACTCTTCTGACTCCTCGCTCTCTTCCTCCTCAGGCTTTTCTTTTTCCTCCTCCTTTTCCTCGTCATCATCCTCAACGTCCTTCATCAGCTCAGCCATTTTGTGAACTTCTTTCTGTAGAGCTTTGTACTTCTTCTTTTCTTCCCTGAAATTATGATTCATTTTTAAAATACGTATTTTTTAAATAATAAAATTGAATGTTCTTACTTCATAATCTGTTGCTGGGTCTTCATGGCAAATTTCAAGGCTTCTCGTTCTTTCTTCGCCACGGATTCCTTCTCCTTAATCCTAGACAGCCTGCTTCTCATCATCTTTACTTCCCTGTTCACTCGCCGTTTCCTCCTCTCTGTCTTGGCCTCTTCGTCCTCATCCTCGTCACTCTCAGACACCTCGGGCTCTGGCTCCGGAGAACTGTCCTTCTGAGGAGCTTCACTGGCTCGGCGACTTCCATAAGAAGGTCCCTTTAATTTGAGAACAAATTAGATTCCATTTTTTACTCTAGTGATTTATAAAATGTATTGAAAATTTTTTGAGTAAATTTCAATTTAAATAGTGTAAATTTTCAATTCATTGTTTCCAAATATAAAAACGGACTTTACACCTGAGCAAGAGATTTTTTTCATTTCAAATATATAGGAAATATTTGGTTTTCTAATGGAAACCACTTATTTTAAAATATACTACTATATATTCCAATTTCTTTTCTTTAATTTGAAATATACAAGTAATTAATACAGTAGAAGTCGATTAGTCCGTCATCCAATATTCCGGAATGCTCGATGTTCGTCATCGAGCCGGAAAATTGTAAAAATTTTGATTTTCTCCAAAAGACACACCTTTAAAACATATAAAAACGTTTCTAGAGCTAGAATATTTGGTAGTCCGGCACCGAGTCGGTCCCGAATGTGCCGGATTATCGGACTTCTACTGTATATTACATAATTACCGTAAATCAATTTTCAATACATTTTATAGAAAATATCTGCTAAGAAAGTGTTTGATGAACAGTACAAAACACAAAACAACATCGACAGCGTGACAAAAAATAGTCCAAGTGAAAGTGTGGGTTAGAAAGTATACCTTAGTAGCAGTTCTTTTAGAATAATAACCATCATCTTCTTCTTCATCAGAGTCCCAAAGTTGAGAAACCTTTAAATTTAGTTGCATTGAACAATAAGCAGAAGCATTAACGACATCAAGTGGCATTGAAAGAAGTCCTCAAAGCATTACCTGAGATAGTTGTTTCTCAAGGGCGGCAATTTTCCGATTCTTATCCTCAACCTCGTTCTTTGCAGCATCGAGTTGCTCGGCAATTTCTTGGTATTTCTTTTCTAGATCCTTAGACATTTTCTGGGCTACTTCTGCCTCCTTTTTCAGTGAAGAAACCAAAGCTTCATCAGCACTGCCCGACGGAACACTGGACGTTTCGCCAGATGATCCGGATTTGGATTTTTCTCGTCCTAATTCCGCTTCTAGATTTTGTATTTTAGCTAAAAGACGTTTATTCTCCCTTTCTTGAGCCTCTTTGTTTCTCAATTCCAGAGCCAACATCTGTTTGGTGCTCTGTAAGTCGTCCCGGAGTCTGTCAATGTCGTCCATTTCATCTTCCTCCTCTTCTTCTGGCGGCATTGCCAATGTGGCTCTAGATTCCGATTTTAGGATTTGTTCTTCAATAGTCATTTGCCGTCTGAACTTTCTAAGGCCTTCCAGAACAGGCCTGCTTCTATCATTGGTTTTTGTTGGTTTAAGTTTGATTCCGAATTGGATTTCCTTAAGTAAAGCATTATGTGAAGTTGATTTCTCCTGCTTTTCAGTTTCGAAAATGAACTGTCCATCGACTTTGGTCATTGACTTGGTGGTTAGAATGGGCTGTGACCTATCGTTGCACTGCACGTGCTTTAGTTTTCTGCCCTGTTCAACTTCAGCCATCATCTCAGACCAATCTGGACGACGTCTTGGTCTAGTTTTCAGTTTCTCTAAAGTCTGTTTCTGTTTGTCCGTCATCTCTTTTTTGGGGACAGCCATTCCCGGAGGAGGTGGTGGTGGCGGCGGTCCTCCATTCGGGCCTGGTGGGGGTGGAGGAGGCGGCGGCGGAACTGAAATTACCCAAAAAATTAACTAAATACTTGTGTCGAAATGGGGAAACACCATTTGTGAAACTGTGTTAATGTTTTCTCTGTACGAAACAGTCTGCTATTATTTTCAAGGAGTATGGGTTTTGTGTTTTGACAGATTTGTGGATACTTTGTTTTTGGTACTAATGGCAATGACGTGCTCGGCTGTCACAGGCGGGTGGTGCGGTGGACAACCTTGCCCCACTTTCACTGGAGTTGACAACGAGAACTATTCTAATGTTCACAATAAAAGACGATGGGAAAAAAAGAATCGGCGACAAGCAAAAATAAATACCGCAAGATTTAAAAATAAATTCGGTGCCAATAACATTTTATCTCAATGGGACACTTTTTTATATCTTGTTTTCAAAATGAGAATTCCCTCCTTTCTACTCTCACGAGGCGTTATTAATTTTTTTTTCTTCTAAAAAATGGAATCTCTTACCGTTATTTTTAACCGGTTGTAGAACAACATCCGCTTTCCATTCCGGTTCCGATTTGAGTTTCACTGGAGAATCACTTTTGACCACCTTTTTCAATGTGGGTAGTTCCAGTTTTAGCTTGGCTGGTTTCTCGGGAATTTCATCCCCTTTTACAACCTTTTTCAATTTTGGAGTCTCTAAAAATGATTTGGGTTTATCCTTTGGCAATTCTTCAATTGTTGGTGTCTTCTTTAAAACGGGTTTTAGTTTTACAGATATTTTATTTGCCCTCTCCTTTTCCTCGAGCTCCTTCTTTCGTTGCTCTTCCCGTTGCTTTTTGATAGCCTCTTTCTGGGCTTCCATTAATAATCTCTCCATTTCTAAAGTTTCGTCGTCTTTCTCCTCCTCCTCCTCTTCTTCCTCACTCACTTCTTCGTATGACTCCTCTTCCTCATCAGAACTGGGCTCTGGAGTGGGCTGTTTCTTTGGTATTGGTTTTAAGGGGGCCTGTGGTGCCGAAGGTCTTCGTTCCGTCATTACAGGGACCTTAACTTCTCTCGATTGAAGTTTGACTTCCTTTGGCATGGCTGCCACTGGAGCAGGGGCTGTTTGACCGTTTTCCTTTTTCACTGGAACTGACTTGAGAGCGACAGCCCTCTTTGGTGGTTCTTCTACTTTCTTAGCCTCTTGCACCTTAGGAGTTACAGATGAGGTTTTTGATGGAGTGGAAGCTCTGTTGCTTTGAGTCGTTGTTGTAGCCGGTTTTGAATTAGTTGAAGGCGTTGCACTATTCGAAGGCGATTCCGATTTCTTTTTCATCCACGATGGGGTGGAAGAAGGGATATCCTTGGACGCCTCCTTGACCCAGGGCGGTCTGAAAGAGGTCCTATTCCCCGATGAATCACCTTGTTTATTCACATTTGTTATAGGCATTGTTTCCGAAAGGTGTTTAACTGTATTTCACTGGTATTTTAATATTTAGACTATTATTATTCTTCCAATATTATTTCTTCAATAAACATTTGCACGTGTAATTATCACTAATAATTTTTGCTGCTGCTACTGTTTCCTCCGCCGAAGCACCAAAACTTTTGTTTATGTTGAACTTTGCGTTTTGTTCTGAAATTCACAATAAATCACAAATATTTTGGAATTGAACATTGTTTAGAGGAAACTCTATTGGTTGGTTGGATTGGATTGGGTTGAGTTTTGGGTCAAATGGAATGGTTCTCCTCGTCGAGGCTCTCAAAAACAATAGAAAACCCGAAAATAGATTTATGCATGCGACCGGTGTAAAATTGAGAAAATGCGAGAGAGAATCAGAAGAAGATGAAATTAGGACTCGCACTGATCTCTGATTCATAGACCTTGACTGATCAGCTGTTGATTTCTCTCAAAATCATACATTATGCGGGCGCAAATAAGCAAAACATAAATTTGGATCATCCGAATGACGCTCCTGTCCAATTTTTCCCGAATGAAATTAATTTTTGTTGGCGCGCTAAAAGAGCGACCAAATGAATCGTAAAAATAACACAGATTGTCCTCTCTCTGTGGTCTGTGTCTGTACGTGATCTAAATTGTGGGCTGTAAACCTGAATGATGGCGTGCAAGTTCAAAATCGCTACCTCATCACGTCATCCAAACATTGAACCAATGCAATGGTTTAGTCTTATAAATAAAAAGTAATTAAACTTAAATTTATCTAGGAAAAGGTAATAGGATTATTCATATTTTTTTAAAGTTCTATAAAGAAGATAAGATAAACTGTAATCAAACGAAGGACTTTAAATTATTGAGAAAATTCAATAAAATATGAAAAATGGCAGTAGCAATGGAGCAGACTGGTGGGTCTATAAATAAGGGTTGGTTTGTTATATTATCCACGATCCAAGTAATTTCATATCTATATAGTTGCTAATAAAAGTATTGAGTACTATTTATAATCATTTTACTGTGTATTTATAATATTCTAGAATTTTATTTAAAGAATAATATACCATAATTATTCGATTTTCATTGATGTGCAAATATTAATTGAATGAACATCTTAACATCTTATAAGAGTCATAAATATAACGAAATAATTACTTCTGATTAAACAAATTGAAAATTTGTATTTTTAAACAAGAAACTGATGACGTTAATGGCTTTGGAATTTGTCTTTAAATAAATCGTTAATAATAATCTGTCTCAGTCAGTAGTATATTGACAATTTTCCAAATTTCGATAAACACACAAAACTATATAGGACTTTGTTTGCGCCACATAAAACTGCACTGTCGTAAAATTGCTGTTCACTTGTTGTCTTTCGACCACTATTTGATATTTTTAATTATTTTCGCAATTGTGTGGGTGGGAAATTAATAATAGGAACGAAATTTAGATAAAAATGAAAGATTCCTCGAGAACAACGTATTTCAAATTCTTGGAAAATTTACAGTGAATGTTATTTATTCATTTGGAAATGTGCACAAACACTGTTTTTATTTTTTCTACTTTTGGGACACTCTTGATGGCAATTTGTCGAGTAAAATCCGAAAACCATCACCATGAAGTCAGCGAAGGAGAACAGTCATTTTTCATTTGTCGAAGGCCTGGCGTTTTCTGTATGGTTTCTATTTTTAAAATCAATTTAATCACAAATTTATTTTTATCGACTCGATTTTTTTGTATTCGACTTTTGCAGAATAAAGAATCGAGCTTAATCACACTCTTTATTACCGAAATTCACAACAACGTTATCACATTTATATTTCAATTAAGGATTTTTATGGATCGGTATTTTATTTTTCCATCCAGAGATCTCTCTAGACTTTAGAAAATGAGGATCGCGGTTTTGAGGCGCGCGTCTGGGAAAAGTAACTCGAAAACTGACGGAGAAAATCCAAAATACCTCAGCGCCAGCAGAACCCGAGGAGCGAGAGGAAAATTGCGACGATCGTGTGCGATAATCGGCGATCATTTCATTTGTGTGTGTGTGTTTTGGTTCTGTGGAAAAAGCAGCCTCACTACGACCATAATGCCTAATTGCTGTCATTCACAAAAATATACTCTTGTACAAATTTTGCGACATTAGAATGATAACGTCAGTACACAAATAATTGAACAGAATTTCTATTTCCATCTGCGCGATGGAAAGATCAATAAATTTACGCGATCGAAAAAAACACGATCTGCATTTTCCGCACATTAAATCTCCTCGATCTGTAATGCGCGATGATTTATTCAGGTTCTATGTTGTGTTTGTTTGTATGTAGAACTGTTCTGTTTAAAGTTATTCACAATTCACGAAAAGGTGTAGCTGTCCTTTGCAACTACTCACTTTGACGCCCTGATCTCCACATTGGAATTTCCACACCAATTTGATCCTCGATCAATTTAAAACTACGCTCAATTGCCACTTCCTTTCAGAATACACTTTCTCTCGATTAAACGGATTTGTTGGTGGTTGAAAAATGACGCGCTGTCGATACCAACCTGCTTTTCTAATTATTCAAAACTGCTGAACTCTCTATTTATTTTTAGCAAAACCATTGCAGAATAGTTCAATGAGCGGCATCTGGTTCTGAACAGTAGAAATGCAAAAAGAAAGCTTTCGATTCAATACTTTATTAGGTATGAACATAATTATCTTTGTAATTGTATGGGCGTTGCGAAAAATTCGGCCATGAGGATATTTCGTTAAATAATCTGTTGCCAGGACATTCTGTGTCTCGAACTTGACGATGACCCAATAGTGTGAAATTTTCTGCAATGTACTCGTTTTCCACGCCGTACTCAATTAGCTTTTTGACTGCGTTTAGCATACTAGGAGATGGTAGTTCGTCTGTAAAAAAGAGAATTTGGTTATATTTCTTCATAGCAAAATAAAATATGATTTAGATGTTTTTAAAGAACATTTCGAATATCTTCTTTGTGAAGCTTCGTTAATGTTTTTTTATGATTAATAATTCAAGGGCCACATAATTAAAATTAAATAATAATCAAAAGTTAGAGTTTCTTGATTTGAAACTATTATTGCGGCAACATCGAAAAAAAACGAAATATTTAATAAGAATAAGGAAATGTATTTGAATATAAATAGTTATTTTCAACATTGTATTGAAATTGCTTAGTTTTCAGCATATGAGGAAGAAAGTTTGTCGACCCGAGGGCACCGAGGGTCGCAATTCTTCCGAGATGCTGAAAAGTCCAATTTCAATACAATGTTAAAAATAACTATTTCAATTTTGTACTGATTTAGTAATTAGTACCAGGCGGCCTCACCACCATATCAAAGTTTAGGGGTGCCCGATTAAGATTTTCTCTTTAAGGACTTCATTGAAAAACATGTAGATATTTCTTCTACTGTTAAGTACACTGATTTTAATTAGAAAATTGTTGTGAGTAATCGAGCAGAAGGCGAGTTTTTAGTTAATCTAAAAAAAATAAATAGTCTAACCAAATAGTTATATAGCACAAATTCCAACAAATGAAAAAATTAACACATTTCCAATCTCAAATTAAATTTTTCGATATGAAAAAATATGTCACATGAAATTAATATTTGTTTTTTAAAGACGTTTTGAAGCTCAAGGACTTCAAAGAATCCATTAAAGTATTAATGCTTTTTCTTTGAAGTGTTTTCTCCGTAATTTTTATAAAAATACACTGTCAGGTAAGACTATAACCGCACTTGTTTTTGCTTGATATCTCTGGAACCAAAAGAAGCTGGACTTTGAAATTTTTATGCGGTTATAACCTTACTTTACAGTGTATTTGAGTTTCGCTTTTGAAGCGCTTACGTATTAACTAATATTTTATTTTAATTATTAATTATTTGTTCCAAATGCAAGTCTTATTCCAAACACCATCGATAAGCATTATTAAAAATTAGAACTTTGATAAAAAAAAACAACCTGCTATTCTTGTGATTTTAAAAGTCCGTAGTATTTAATAATGCCGTAGTTGTATAAATAAAAAATTTATAATTTAAGAAATAATAAAATATTTAAAGAAATATCGTAAATATTTATGAAAGTTTCATCGGTGAAATTTACGTCATCACGCTTGACGACAGAGTTTTTTTTTAAATTTATCTATAACAAACTTACTTCTCCAATCACCAATTAAGCAAATGCCGACACTTTTGTCGTTATATTTTGGAGCATGGGCCCCTATAACATTGAAGCCCCGGCCCTGATAAACACGACCGTCGCCACCCACTGCGAAACTGTAGCCAATGTCATTCCAGCCTCGATCGTCTTGGTGGAACTTCTGCATAGATTGCATGGCGGCGACGCAAGTCTCTTCAGTTAGACAATTCCCTGGGATATACGAATGATGGATGATCACATATCTGGTGGTTTTTTAAAAGTTAATTAATTTGATTAGATCCATAAAAAAAACATCACTTACGGTGCTGGCCCTGTAAAGTTTTCGACTAGTTTTGGTGGCTTGGCGCCCCATTCGGCACGTGGGACATAGTTGACCAGTTCTAAAGAGAACAAAAAAGGAAATTGATTTATTTGCTCAAGTTCAAGATCACTGATAACAAAATCCGCGCAAAAACAAAAATGTACCAGTAATTGGAAATAATTGCTTTGTAAATAGTAAAAACTGAAACTGTTTAACAAACATTCCACCTTTATTTATAAAACAACCAAAATGATTAATTCAATAATTGTAAAATTTCGTGATTTTGTTTATATAAATTAACGCGGGAATTCACCAAAATTGATTATCAAACAAGAGATTAGTTATTTTGGAGATTATCTGTCGGTCGTCTACCTTTAAACCATCTAATTTATTTGCTTTAAAACAATTAACACAGTTGAAAAATGTATTTTATATTTAAAAAGTTAGATAACATTCATAATAGATATTTATATACCTTGATAAGTAAGGCATTAAATAAAAAATATTCCCTTTCGGTTCTTATAAGAAAATACGTTTAGAGTTTGAACTTTTCTTGACTATAAGTTTTTCAACGTATTATTAGGTAATTAATAGTGCCTACACCGGTTGTAAGCGGATCCAATCAATCCTTCCATTTTATTTATATTTTTGTGTCATTGCCTTACAATATTTTTCGGCAATGTTATTGATATACACAAATGGAAAACCTTTTTCTACCAAGGATTCAATCCCACAACCTCCGGAGGGCAGTCCAGAGCGCCAACCACCAGACTATACAGGCGGACTATAAGGCATTACTAAACACATATCACGAACCTACCGATTGTTTTAAAGAAGGCCTGTCAGTTTTAAAATGCTTACTAGTATCATTCGTGTTTTATACAAGACTAAATACATAAAATAATTTTTCAATTTATGTTTTGTTCTATGCCTGTTTCTATTAGTTAGTTTGAACTTAAGAGTAAGTCTGCATTAACTCATTTAAAAAAATAGAGCGAGTCAAGAGTGATAAAATAAGTATTCATTTCCTAAAATATTCTTTAGGTTATTTTTAAACAGACATTTAAAATAGGAATGTAACTTTCAAAATATTTTTGCATCGAAAAGTTAACTTTTTTCATTGATTTGAGTTTCGTATTGTGTGGTTTTGGCCGAATAAAAATGGTGCTACTGTTTTTACTCTAGTGGAAATTGGAAAGTCATATTCTACAAGGAAATTTGTGTTAATGTCAAAAATGAGACTAAATTTTTGATACAAAAGTGTCAGTTTTAATGGCACGGCTAATAGCCATTCGAGATTTTTGAATCAGCTTTTAAGGTATTTTAAATAGGATTGCAAAAAATATGTATTGATCGAATTTCAAATCCGTATAATATCTCGGAAACGATGATAAACTCGTCTGCCGCTTGATTTTTAAAACTCATTTTTTATTTAAAAACTGACTCCCTACTACTTAAAGGGCACACTGATTTTTCACTTAAAAAACAAACAGTGCTAATTAAATTTTATTTCACATTTTTTAACTAAACTCAAGAGTGTAATATACTTAATCAAAATACTCATTTTGAATTAATTTTGTCATTTGTTGTTATGTACCAAAACTGACCTATGGTGTTTAAAAAATAATTTGATTAGCTTGAAATGCGTTTAGATTCACGAACGTCATGATAAGATTAAACTTTCACCTTGTAAAATACTGATTTAATTCGGCTACTCATCCAATTTAATACGAGTAAAAGTGCGATCTGATCATGGTTGAACAATTATCAGCTTTTTTAATTTATTCATCTACATTTTACTATATTTAACATCTCTGACTGGCGACAACCGATTATAAAATAAAAATTACCGACTTGTTTGTAGAAAAAATATTTACAGAAATTTCTTAAATATGTTCGGAATTTCAACTTTGCTAAATCTAAATTATAATTTCAAAGATAGCATCTAAAAAAGAGAGAGAATCACTTTGAAATTGGGGGGTTTTCTAATTTTTATCATTTATCACATGCACCAGATTTACTATAATAGATAAACACACCTGCTAAAACAGATAGGCACACAAAATTCGAGATATACATGTTTTAAATTTGCACTGCACTTGCACTTAATTTTATTATTATTTTATTGGCAATTATACTCCTGTATTAAGTACTTGTTTAATTATACGTTTATGTCGTCTGCTTCCAAAAGCTTAACGCAACTGACTGGAAGTAATTTGTGGGATCCACTATATATTTGCAAAAACATAGAATGGCTTTTTATAAAGTGCCTCCCCAACACATAGAGGCGAATTGTTAAGATTTTTTGCGTACTTTTGTTCATGTTGATAATATAAATGGCAGTATATACAATGTTTACATTCGCAATTTTACATGTGATTTCACACACAGTATCTCATTAATACTTGGTGCTAAATTGGTTTATTATCAAATAAGCTTCCACGTTTTTCATTATTTACCGGAACATGACACTTCATTGGTAAAAGTGTTTATTGAATAAATATTAGGGGTATCCCCGAATAATAAAAAACAGTATTACTATGCAAAAATTCGTATTCCAGTTGTTTTTGTTTGGAAAATGTCTGTGTTTTATTGGGGTTAAATTTAGTTTATTTTTATTCAGTACTGAAAAAAAGAATTCTAGTTTTTTAATTTAACAAAAACTAAAATTTAACAAAAAAAACGTAGTATTTTTTTCTTTATTATTAAATGTGCTCTTCATTATTTTAATCAAATTGTTCAAAAGTTTGTTTCATTATTAATAACTTACTACACTTATTGCTCTTGGTATAATAAAAAAAAGGTAGAACATTCCCCAAACACGGTCATATGGAAGGCCTAAATTTGAAATTTTGAAAATAATATTTTTCACATTTCTAGTTTTTATTTTTGGTGTTAGTTATTAAATAACTAAAATTATGAAAAGAAAACTTTTCCGTAACAAATCTTGCGCTTTTTACCAGATAAGTTGTCACTTCATTTAGGCATCCATCTGACCGTGCTTCGGGTATGTTCTAACAGTAAAGGGTCAATTTACCACATGCTCATTGATAGTTTAAAAATTAACCGAATATTTCTTGAAATCACATTTTCGCCTCATTCGCCATATTCGTGATTTTAAAAAACTTTAGTGTTTCATAATGCCTCTTCTTATTGTTCTTATTGTTTTATAAATAACTTTTTTTTAATCCTATAACTGCTACTATTACAGTTTTACTAGGAATCTAAATATATATATATTTCACACCAAATTTAACAAACCTTATTGGTGATTCCCGTATATTTAACATATAGATTATAAAAACAATGTTTAATAATCTTATCTTTCAATGACTACAAAGGGATTTTTTTTATAATTAGGTTATTAGGTCAAATTACAAATTTATTGTTCTATTATTGATGTTTTATTAGTGTTGAAATTACAGGAAATTTGATTGACAATATAAACATTTATGAATGAAATATGATCCGGGGATCTTCTACAATTACTGTGACTAATAATTTGTTCCCAGAGTCGTAGTTGACCCAAAGGTTATGAAAACTGATAACGCATTTGCGAGTAACACTTCACATTTGTAGCTAATTAAATTGCAATTAAACCGATTAATAGAAAACATCATTGTATATGCATAATTATAACTCAATTAATATTTCCTCATTACTGAATATTTTTTTTTTATTTTTGCTTTAACTTAAGTGTTTTAATAACATTCAATATAAGTTAAAAAATTTGTGTTTTTTATGTCGTTGAAAATGTTATATAGTATTTTTTTTAGTCAAATAACAGATTATAAACAAATTTCTTATTAATATGGTATAAGAAAGATGTGGAGTTTACGGTAACGTTGATAACTTAATTAAAAAATTATATTGTGTTGCAGTATAGTCTGAAATTGGCTGGTATTTCAAACTAACATAAACCATTCCTCTTATGTGCTTAGACCTCTACTTCCCTATTGTGCGGTGCTGAATGCTGGGTAAACATTTTTATCCTATCTCATCCTAATTCTTATCAAGATCGTTTAATGAAATCATTAAATTGAATACTTTATCGATAGCATCAATTTAGCCAGGGGCCGAAATCGGCTAGGGAGGAAGAGTCAGGACATTACACGAGATGGGACGTATGGATGTCCACCATACCTGATAAGTTATCGTTACAATTATCTTATTCATCCTGAATAAGGGCTATTATTACCCCCACCAATACACCAATTTGTGTGTAATGCATCCGGCTACCTCTTCCGAGTCAAGGGTTCGATCCCTGGGCGGGTAGGATTGAATGGGTCCTTTTTCAACTAGTCTAGTTGCTATTAATTGACTAATAATACACTGAAAATAAATAGTCACTGAAATGAGGTTTAGACCCCCCATGTTCCTTACAGGAATTGAAAGCTTTTGTAAAAATACACCAATTGTACTACAATTACACTCGTTACAGTTGTCTTTTACGCACATTTTTTCTAATACTCTTCAAAATACATTAAAAACTGAATTCATAAATATTTTATGTAGTCTTGATAGAGGTACGTCATATACCAATTAAAGGGTCATCTTTGTGATGGCGTCTAAATTTTGAAATTTAAACAAATGGTTCGTAAATTATGAATTCTTTTAACTAGTTTAAAATGTGACATATTATGAAACTCAAATAAAGAAAAAAAACGTTTGAATAAGGAAATGATAAAAACTAGCTCTTTTGTAATCCAATGAAAACTTCCCAAAAATCACTACCCACATTTAAATTTTAGAAAAATTTAACGAATCTATATTTAACCCATTTTTTTTATCAAATTAAATAAAATGAAAAATATTAATTATAAAAAATCAATCAATCTAAGACATAATAGAATAAAAAAATAATTTCTAATTTAAAATAGTCAAATGAATTTAATCATTTTTGTTCAATAAGTAAAAAAAATTTAAATCTAAATATTTAATAACCGTTATCTAATTTAAATACATCTATTTTTATTACTTTTTTAATAAATGTGAGGAAAAAAATATATATTTTGGCATTGAGGCGTGGAACGGATTTAAAAAGCTGAATGAAAATCGTGCCGTTTTTTGCGTCGAAAGAATGTCACAGTTGGTTAATTATTTGTTTTGTCTTTAGAGATGTAACTCTAGGGACTCCCCTTTTGATCGCGCACTGTATACAAAAAATTCTTGGTAAATCTGCAACGATTGGGTAATTTAACGCTTAGTGGCATGCTTTATCAAAACTTTCACCAATATCATTAAAATACACTTTTATAAAAATTTGCATCAAAAAAAGATTCTTATTGAATTGGTAAAACAATGCACAAAAACTAGATAATTATCTGACCTCGTCATGCTGATTGGGGTTATAAAAGTCGAATGGAGGAATCCCCGAAACTGTCGCATTTCACAGCGGAGCTGAACGTTTATTGGCTCGGCGCGGTCCGGTATCTGGCAAAACATGTTTTTCACAGTCTATTTATCATAAAACCATTGATGTGATTTTTACGTATTGTGTATTTCTTCATTGCAGGAAACAGCAAAGACCAGGTACAACGGGCAGCACCGGTCAGATCAACAGACGTGCCGCTTCGGCTCAGTCTAATGGCCTATCAGCGGTGCAGATGCAAAACATTTTCGCGAGGCGGCGAGAAAATGAGCAGATTCGAACGGAAAAGAACAATGAAGTGGCTCGGTATTATGATAAATGGGGGCGGATTACGACCAGATATAATAATTGGACTAATCCAGAATATTATCAGAACTCTGACGAAATGCTTAAAAGAGAGGAAGAGGAGAAAAGAAAGAAAGAAATGCTAGAAGTTAGGAGAGGAAAATTAAAAGCCCTACTAAACGAAGAAAGTGAAATGTTTCAAAGGGAAATTCAAGAAATGGAATCAAAAAGAATTAAGCCCAAAAATAAATACAAATTAGAAGTCCTGGAAAATCTAAACTCTGATTTAACAGAACAGAATAAGAAACGCCGAGACATAGAAGCTAAATTGTACAGCAAGTGGCGCTACGGAATGACTAGAGACGATATAATTTTGGACTCGAAAAACCAACATCAAGCTATGGCCAAATTGAACTGGCTCGACAAACAGGTGGAAGATCAAATAGAAAGGGATAGAGAAAAGAGAGAATTTGAAGAGATGAAAATGAAAAACCATTCGGAAATGATTCGCAAAGAAGAACTAGAAATGGAGAAGAAGAAATTAATTGATTCAGAGATAAAAGAGCTAAGACGAATTTTAGAGTTTAATATTCTGGAACTAAAAGCTCGCGAAAACGATTCTCAAAAGTTGAGAGACGAAAACTCAAAGCTCTCTGACTTGCAATCGGATTTGGAGTCGGAGCAAATGACTCTCAAGAGAGTTGTCGATGAAAGAAGCTTTAAAAGTTTCAATATTAACAACTTTAATAGGCTGAAAATGCTTCTCAGGGACGAATGTGAACACATTTACGAGGACATCCAAAAGGATATAATGCTTTTGGAACAGATCAAGACTTTAATCATAACTTCAAGTTTATACGAAAAGGAGGAGAAGAACTTTAATTTATTAGCCTTTAAGTTTGACAAGGAATTAATAGACTTGAAGACTGATCACGAGAAGATAACAGTGATGTATGAATCGGAAGTGAAAGCCATTTTATTGAAACAGGAACGAATTTGGAAGGAGAATGCAACTACAAGGTTCAGGCTCTTGAACAATCTAATCGAGGAGTTGATCTCCAAAGCTACTTTGGAGATCAGATGCAATACACAGGAGTTAGCAGAGCTTACTCATGTAAAAGAAAGTCATTTGAAGACCATTGAAAGCACCAATGAAAAGCTAAAAGAACTTAATCATCAAAACCGTTCTTCGATTTCAACATTAAGTCCTAATATAGTGGAGAGTTCCAGGGATTTGTCTTCGTCTGCTTCTGTGTGTACTAATAAGAGCACGTCGAACTTTTCCAGCATCGGGGACCAACTCCAAACACTTCATATCAATGACCAAAAGTCAATCTTTAAAGGAAGCGGCTTGCCTCAATTCGGAAGAAAGAAAATTGCCTGGTTTTAAATGTGCCTTGAATTATGTAACTGCACTTGGATGCTTTATTTTGCAAAGATTTTATCAAATGATTCTATATATTTTTAAATAAAAGATGTTGTTTTAATTTGCAGTCTTTTTATAGTATCTAAAATATATTAATTAATTGTGGAAATTTACTCCCAAAATTCGATCAAATCGGACTTGTACTTTTTTATTAGTTTAAACAACGTTTGCAAAATAGGCATCCGGAGCACGATTATAGAGTATAATTCACTATTTTGATTGAAATTGGTCTCTTGTGGATATCAGAGGACTTTATCAACGATTACAGAATGATGACAAAACATGTTAGGATATCTATTAAATATCGTCGTTGCGATGTTGCTCTTTTCAATTGTTCAAAAATTTGCCGAATGGCTCGCTTTCCACAAAAGTATAAGTATGATTTTATTAAAATTTGGGCATTACCCTCCCTAGAAAATAATCTAAACTATAATAATCTAGATTCAGGGATTGAAGGCCGGATATTTATCAGACCATTTCCCGTTTTCTTTTTTAACTGACATTTATTTTCTTGTTATCCTTTAAAATAGTCATTTTTTAAGTTATATCGTTGTCCAGCTTCTTGATTAAATACTTATTATAAAAGTTTTAACTTGAATATCCTCTAGCTCTACTTTCGAGCTTTGCAAAAGAAATAAAAATTTAATTTCTGGAAAAGCTAAATTAAAAGCCCGCGTAAAATCAATTCAAAACATCGTTAATCATCAATCGTCATTAATTTACTCAATGATGATGATTTGTGCAACGCGATCCATTAATAACAATTGTCATGCGAACGCAGTTTCAGAAGCCCCGGTTCTCCAATCATTGCTTATTTAAACCTAGTGAAAAGAACTTCATTTTTGTAAACAAACCGATTTTGTTAAGGAGTCTCTGGTTTAATCAAAATAAAACGGTTTAAAACACTAATTTAAGATGAATGGTGGTTTTCGAACGTTTCACGACACCTTCCTGAATGATTCAGAGCAGGATGCAAACTCCTGCATGACTGAGTTGGACAAATGTGAGCAAATAAACTTTCATCCATTTTTCAATTAAAAATACCATTAATATTGATTGTTTACAGCGCTACGATCGACTAAGGTTGGTGAACAGTGTGAGGCAATTGTGCGATTTCCGAAACTGTTTGAAAAGTACCCGTTTCCGATCTTGATTAATTCTTCGTTTTTGAAGTTGGCCGAATTCTTTCAAAATGGGTATGAGTGAAAAACAAATGGGAAAAAGTCCCGTAAATCGTCGATTGAATGGCTAATGAATGTTTACCATTTCTTCTTCTCCTCTCGTATAGATCTAATCTGTTGAGATTATGGGTGCTACGAGTGTGCCAGCAGAGCGAGAAACACTTAGACAAGATTATAAATGTGGACGAGTTCGTAAAGCGTATCTTTTGGGTGACACACTCCAATAATCCGGTGGAGAGGGCACTGGCAATCCGCACTCTGGGGGCTGTCGCTGCGATCATCGCCGAGAAGCAGCAGGTCCATCATGCCATTCGCAGAGCGCTAGACAGTCACGATATTGTGGAAGTAGAAGCCGGTATTTACGCCAGTGGTCAATTTGCCGCCCAGTCAAAGTGAGTGGATCATAGTTCGGTGTAATTTTTGCATTTAATTCTAATGTGTGTGTTGTTCTTTTTGTAGATCTTTCGCCATAAGTATGTGCTCCAAAGTTGGATCCATGATTGAGTCTTTGCAGACTCCAATCAACATGAAATTACAACTTATTCCGGTGCTGAGGCATATGCATCACGATGCAAACAGTTCAAGTGAGTTCAATGTAATTCTTATTAATGGGTTTTAGTGATTTTGTTTGTGAAAGTGTTTGATGTTCTTTTGAATCTGGTGTACTTACTTTTAGACATCTTGATATTCAAAACCTGTAAAATAATCAATTTAAACTTATTTTAGAGTATTTAAAAAAAAGAAAAAAACACAAAATAATTTTTTTTCACCTTTATTTATGATATCACCCAAGCAATCATGTATGAAACACTAAATAATTTATTCGGTGCAAATCGTTATGTAAAACCTCACATTTGCGTGCGACCAAGTGTTATAACTTGTTGGCGTTATTCAAAACAGTTTTTTGTTCTTATAAATGTGAAACACTTCGCTTAATAACAAAATTCAATTTATACAATTTATTCTAAGCTAAGTTATAACCAAAAATGTTTTGCAAATTTCAAAATTAAAATTGGATTTTCGATTTTTAAAAGTACATCATTGCATTTAATGAATAGCCGCAATTTCGACATCTAATTAATTTTGCGTTTCATAGGTTTTATACAATTCTTTTGAAAAATGTTTACATTTCAGTAGTCAATGCTTCCTTTAGAAACTTCTTCATAGACGTACAGTATTTAATTATGCATTATTCAATACCTGCAGACAATCACAAATTGTGTAAATACACAAAACTAGTACTTTGTGCTAATATTCAATTACTAAAACTCATAATTATATTGGTAGCATGGAAGGAAAATATATTTTTACAGTTTACTTGGTAATCTAATAAAATATGATTTATTATTTGATTTCCCATCAAATGACAAAAAGTATTTTTTTTAATGTTGTTTTTGGTTTCTAATTGTGGTTTTAAAAATTTGTGTTATCGTGGGTATATCATTAGGACAAGGTGCTCTATTTCCGTGATATATTGAAAAATTAAAACTTAAAACTTTATTGGTTTAGATCTTGATTTAGTAATTATTCTTAGTTTAACCAAAATAGCTAATAAATATGTGAATTGTATACAAATTTGTAAAAAGAACCAGTTGGAAAAACACATAATTAAACACTCGCATCTTTTCAAAAACTCATTTCACTCTATTTCTAGAACTTTACTCGTGTATANTTAAAACTTTATTGGTTTAGATCTTGATTTAGTAATTATTCTTAGTTTAACCAAAATAGCTAATAAATATGTGAATTGTATACAAATTTGTAAAAAGAACCAGTTGGAAAAACACATAATTAAACACTCGCATCTTTTCAAAAACTCATTTCACTCTATTTCTAGAACTTTACTCGTGTATAATTATAGTTCATTTTTCATGTGGGAAAAATGAACTGTTTAAATTATTATTAATAGATAACGTTTTATAAATTTCGAATTTCAAACAAATTTAAACTTATTTTTCGATTTTGATCCCAAAAATATATTGAAATTTGTCAAATATGTATTACATTTCTTCTAGTTTTTACGTTTTCATAAAAAAAACATGTCCTAAATTCATTTTTTTTATTTAAAATTAAATAAATCAATAATTAGATCATATTAATAAATCTACCTTTTAAGATAGAAATAGTAATATTTGACGATTAATACTTGCACTTTATAATATTTCGAACTGTAATTAAAATAATCAAAAAATGTATTTCAATAAAACATTTATCTCAATAACAATTAACAGTGAAAGTAATGGTGTTTACCACTAAATTGATGTTTAATACTTCCGGTTAGCTTTATTTTGGTCATTTTATTATTATGAATTTGTTTATAATATATAATAAAACGTGCTATATTTATTTGAATACAAGATCAATCACCTTTCGCTATTTACTGTTTCTTTATTATTTGATTTATATGATAGTATTGAAATTAAATGTTTTTTATGAATATGTATCAGGCTTTTAAATTGTGCATTATATAATTGGATTAACCTACAATGTTTACCATGTTCAAATACGCTTTACAGTTTGGTAAACTGTTTAATAATTTATTGAAATATCTTGAATTTATTTAGTGCGTAAAATAGACCGAGTTTCAATGGATTTTTTACGCGTTTAGTTTCATTACGAAATTGGCAGTTATTGTTTGTAATTCCAATTAATGCTCTTGATTATTATTACCCCATTAAACGGTAACAGCACAATTACACAGTTACGTTGACATCTATTTTAATAACCGTATTAGATTGAGTTAAAGTGGGACTCTCTTTAATCTAGATCTGATTAATCAAATACGATTTAATTTGCCGTGGGTTTTAAAAAAGCAAATATCGGTTTGTCCCACTTGCAACTTTACACCCGGGACCCAAATTTTTAAACACTAACTTTTTTGTTTTCCAATATTTTTTATTTGAAACAAACTGCATTTGAAAATTTATATTTCTCTTTATAAGCAGTAGGTTGTATAATAGGATATCTACAGTATTCTGTCCTCCAGAATCTTAAGACCTGTATAAGGGATGAAATCACAACCATCCGATACGAAGAAACTGGGACTTCCAAATAAATTTTATAAATTCAAAACATATTGTAATCTTGATGTGTTGAATTAATCCATTTTTAGAGATAATAAAAATTTGAATATCCTTAGGGGTTTAGAATTTTTAAGATATGCTGTGCAGCATGTGCATGAAACTTACTTTGAAACAGAAATTTAAGATTCCTATACTATTATTGATTAGTGTTTATAATTGAATTTGATATGGTTTTATGATAAGATGTCAATAGTAACATTCTGGATTAATGGAAGTAAAGATAGATGTACTATAGCCTCGTATGTTAAACCTAAAGTAAGAAGTGTCTCTTTTGTATTGATTCTGGGTTTAAAATTTACCTTAAAGATAACTTAAGGTCTAACCACTTTGAAATTTACTTAAAATCATCACAAAACCCCTTATGATTAAAAATATGAATTAGTTACATTAAATTACTGATTTTATAGAAAAAAAAGTTTAGGTTTGGATGTGTGTATCATTTGATAAACTCTATAATTTGAATTATATTAATATGCAACAAATATAACTATTGAAATTATAAATAAAAACTATATTATATTGAAAGATATTGTGTAAAGTTTCATATGGGACATTCCAATAGTTATTTTGAACTTGGTGTTAAATCTTACTCTTAAGCATATTAGTTGAGCATCCATTTAACAAATAAACAATATTCTTTTACAAATATTTTACTACAGTTAATGATTTTGTGGACTCACTCCTTTCTCGCTTTTAATTAATTTCCAAAAATATTTATTTTTCTTTGCAGCAATGGTGAAAAATCTGTGTGTGAACCTGTTGCCCAAATATCCATCCGAGAACTTTGTGATGGTGATTTTGGACTCATTATCAGCGTTATCGGGAGAGACTTTGATTGATATTCCCGACCAAGTGAATCTTCTCTTGGAATATTTGGAGGATCCAAGGCGAAAGGTGCGGTGTCAGGTGCTTTTATCGTTAAAGTCGTTGGCAGAAAAAGGGGCTCATTTATGGTCCAAAAGTGCTTTGAGTAATCTTCTGAGAACAGCAATGAAGTGCACAGATATTGGAAATGAGCAGACGCTAATTCTAAGAGTCGTCCTCACTCTAACCAACTGTCCAGTGACTTGTCATTCTTTTTTGGATGACGATAACAATTTGATTACAAAACTGTGCTCTTCGTGTTTAGTTTTGGAGCACCATTCAGCAGCGAGTTTGGCTTTGGAGATCCTGACCAGTTTAGTGACTTATTGTCATACGGAGAACCAGATTCCATCGCCAGCGTTCATGAATTTAATTGATCTGCATTTGGAGAATTTACTGTTTTCTTCGTGGACTTCGGAAAGGCATTTAAAGGAGTTTGCGTCGTATTTGAAATGTGGGATTAAGTTATCAGAGAATAATTCCAATTTTGGGACGAATTTTGTGGAGTTGATTGGAGGACTTTTGTTGGAAGAGGTCTCGTTTTCACCGAAGCACACAGTTTTAGTGGCAGAAACTTTGGGCGCTCTCTGTGCTCAATTTTCTGTGAAGCAATTGGATGAAGAACAACAGGGTAATAGTTTTAACAACCCTATTCACGACTTGATGGATCGAATTATGGAAAAAATAGACCATCTTTCGAGAGATGAAAAGCCTCCGGGGAATGTTAAAACAGTTGAAATATTAAGTGCTGTGATTTTTCAGGCATTACTGGGGTATGAAATTCCGGAAAATATCTTCAGGTCTTTTGAACAGATCTTGGTGAGGATTAACTGTTGGTCTCAATATCGTTTGGCACGATCAGCGTCAAGATATGGGCACCACTTTATGGCGGCTTATGTCTTTAGGAATTTATCGAATTCCGTTTCAATGGATAAATTGCATTTCTTCTTGACTTCTCTTTACCAGATTGGTCAAGCAGAATGTGTTTTAGTGACAGGGTATACCTTTGAGGATATTCTAGACGATTATTCTGTTTTAGATGGGAATTCGTCTCTTAATAAGTTGCCCTTGGTGGAGAGACTTGATACGGCGATCAGTCTATATTGGAAGGCTTTGGCTACTTTGAAGGCGAGTTCCTCTCCAAATCAACCAATGAGTTTTCAATCTGAATTTGTGAGACTAAGAGGACAGTTTTTGGAAGCTCTTTTTAACGTGGTTATAACAAAAAATACACAAACTATAACTCCACCACCTGCTATAGCTCAGACTTTGGCCCAAAATTCGAGGGATCATCTGCAAAAGTTTGGACACGTGACAAATCAGTTAAGAAAATGGGTGAAAACCTTTAAAGTTTGTGAAGATTTGTATTCGAAATTGTATAAATCGTCTTTTGATGCTGATCCAGGTACTTTGGACTATTTGAATATTTCCAAATTTATGTGCGCTCTTCTTGGACACTCACTAGAGATGATCTGCTTTGCCACACCATCAGATTTGCCGGTGAGTGGCAGCGAGAAAATCTCTCCAGAGACGAAATTTTTCCTCACTTCTTTAAAGAAAGTGGAAGACGAATTGAAGAAATTGCCCCAAGAACCGGCCAATAAAAAATCGATTACCAGTCTCCATACTGACATTTTGATGAACCAAATTGAGCTCATCACAAAGACGCCGGTCTGCATGCCCCGGTTCTTCTTCCAAGTTCTGCAAAACACATCAATCAAGCTTTCTATTTTACCCCAGCCGCGCACTCCCGGGGAGCCTGTCACCGTTTCACCAAACACTAATCTGGTGGTGAAAGTGGAGGGTGTCATCCAGCACTATGGACCGAACAAATTTCGATCAATCGAGTCAGTTCAGTTGAACTTAATTTCGCAGCTCATTTCTAATAAGCCGAACGATTTGAAGCAGATCAACGACACTTTAACGATGACACAGACAGTAAAAGCAAAGAATGATTTCTTGTCGGGCAGTTTTCTGCTTCCGTTGAACAATATTCAGCCGGGTCCGATGGGAACAACGGTTTCCGTGGGAGGTCAATGGCAAGTCACGGTCGAGGCTTGTGTCATTGACCACAACGGATCTCTTTGGAATACAGGGCCCAAGTCAACAATATTAGTACGAGTTCCTGACGATCCCTCCAAGCAGAATGCAGTTCCCGGTGGACCAGGTGTTAGGAGGTTTTAAATAAAATACATGTAATATTTTCAATAAAAAGTTTATTAAGTCAAACGTTCTTTTTATTCAGAAGCCCATATTTTGAAGGTTCGGTCATAAGAAGTGGTGGCAATGTACTGAGAATTAGGAGAGATGTCCACACTCATGATCTTGCCGTCGTGTCCTAACAGGGTCTTCAGTGGCTGCCATGTCTTATTCGACCAAATCTGAAAATAAAAAAAAATAATAAGACATATATTTTATGTAATATATTATCAGTGTTATTTTAAGTTTTTGTCACAATGTTTTCTTTTATTAGAAATATTTGTAGTAAAATTAATAAATTAATTTTTTTAATAACTGAATTCGAAAAGGTTTGAGAGCCACTGACGATTTCAACTGTCAAAAGAAACGCACAACATTGAGGTTATGTCATTGTTTTGAAAAATTCGATAAGGCAAACGTGTGAAAGTGGCGGTATTCTGTGTTAAAAATGAAGAAAAAACACTCAAATTACTTTCATTTCTCCCAGAAGGATCTGGACAAGTATATAAACGATGAGAATTCGTGTATTAAAAAGGCGCCGAGCACGATGCACATCGGTTTCCCTCCATGGGGCCTGGACAACTTTAAGGAGACCCTGCTGACCATAATAGCCACCAAGAAGATTGGCGCCTACGATACGGAGACGAATGGCATTGTTCTGGACGTTCGGAACATCAAACTGGACGGTACTTTGAGCTTAATCAGATACGACAGTCCGGAACTGCATTTGAACATCCATGCCGATTTCTACGTGTTCCAGCCCAAGATTGGAATACTATTGAAGGGAGTCGTAAAGCACATTTCTAAGAAGCATGTTTCAGCTCTGATTTACAACGTTTTCAACGTATCAATTCGATTAAATGGTGATTTTAAGAGGAAGTTGCAAGTCGAGAAGGATATCACTTTCCGAGTCAAGAAATTCGACTTACAAAACGTTCTCCCTTATATTGAGGGCGAATTGGTGCATGGAGAGGATAACGGGGACAGTGGCGTTGGAAGCACTAGCACAAACAAGAATACAAAAAAGACTTTCTCGTCTTCAGATTCGGATTCAGAAAGTGAAGATGAAAAGACGTTTAAAAAGTTGGTTGTGAAAACCGAAACGAAGAAGGCATCTTCATCATCCTCTTCGGAAGATGACTCCTCTTCTGATGAGGAGACAAAACCTAAACTCCCAGTCAAAGTGGAACCAAAACGAGAAAGATCAGAATCTTCTTCAAGTTCTGAAGATGAATCAAGTGAAGAATCAGTTGCGAAGCCAATAAAAAAGGTAAAAAAAGAGTCTGATTCTTCGGACTCATCCAGCAGTGAAGAGGAAAAGCCTAAAATTGCTGAACTTGGGGCAAAAGCCGCTCCATCCAAATCAAATAACGTTTCTTTCAAGCCATCATCACCGAAAAAAGCTACCTCATCTTCAGATTCATCCTCAAGCGATGAAGATGACGACTTTAAACTACCTCCGATGAATTTGTCAAATATAATCAACAAAATAACATCGCCAAGTCCTCCCAAAACTTTACCGGCTAAAGTGAACAAGGAAAAATCGCCCACAAAAGCGCCGAAAAAGAAAACTAATCAATCCTCTGCAGACGATTCATCTTCGTCAAATAAGAAAGCACCTAAAGCGGACAAAATTAAAAAAGAAAAGCCATCATCTAAAGGAAAGCAATCGAATTTGAATGATTTAAAAATTACAGTTAAAAAAGAAAAATCACCCACAAAAGCGGTGCTTCAAACTCCAGAAACTGCAGCTTCAACAGCAAAACCTGATTCTAACAAAAAGAAAACTGACAAGCCAGAAAAATCTACAACTTCTTTTGAGAAAATCACTGTTAAAAAGGAAAAATCTCCAGCTAAGGAACCCAGTAAAAAGGTGCCACACACTCCAGATTCTGTAACATCAACCCCAAAACCTGGTTCAAATAAAAAGAAAACTGAAAAATCGCTGGGAAAATCTACAAATTCAACGCCTGCAGAAAAGAAGAAACCAACTCCCAGAAAGAAGAAGGAGGTAATTGATATGGGTTTATTAATAGGCTCTCCACCACCTGTAACTCCCGTTAAAGAGAAGAAAAAGAGACAGTCGAAACCAAAAACTCCTGCCTTAAAACCACCAGTAAAACAACCTGATACATCGGACTCTTCAGATGATGACACTAAAATTAACTTAAACATGTCGATCAAGGACATGATTACTCGACAACTGTCCATAATGAGCAACGACGAACAGGAAAAGTCCCCGAAAAAGAAGAAACGAAAAGCAGAGGATTCAATCATATCATCCAGCAATCAAATTAAACGCGAAATCAATGACGAAGTGTCCAAGTTTTCGTCGTCCACCATTCTGTCTTCGACAATGAAAGAATCACCGAAGAAGAAAAGGAAAATTAGTAAATAATTTTATTGTAAATGTTTCACAAGTGAGAAATATATTTTGATGAAATGTCGAAACAGGTGTTTTTTTTTCACTTACCTTGGCTGTAGTGTCGTAGCTTGAAGTGACCAAAAAGTCGCCAACGTCCTTCTGGAATTTGACATCAGAAATAAGGTTTGTATGGGCAGGAATCGTATAAACAGGCTGTCTTCGCCGCAAATCCCATATTTTACAGGAATCGTCTTGACTTGCGGTGGCCATCTGGAAGCCATTCGGTGAGAAATCCACGCCGAAAATCGATCCTAAATGACCCTCCAAGAACATTATACAGCGGCCCGTTCTCAAGTCCCAAACTCGTCCAAAGGCATCTAAACCACTGAAAAGATATATTTCATTTTAAAAACATAAAGCTAATACATAAATATTTATTGAACAAATTAAATTAACACTATATTCTTAATGTAATGTGATATCGAGTCTTTGGAACATTCGGAAATGTTTGTTTTTTAGTTTTGCTGTATATTTAAAAAAAAATTAACTTTAAAATATTAAATAAAATGTTTATTAATTATTTTATTGTTATATTAATTTTAGATAAAATGGAAAAACATATATTAAAAGGATTTTCTAGGAGCAATGTTTAGATATACATACACCCTGTTACAAATATTTACAAACAGATTTAAACCCCTATTTATTTCAATATTTCCTTAATAAACTATATTTTTTAATCAAAGAAAAATATTTTTATATTATATTTAAAATTGATTTACAATATCAATAATTTGTATTAACATTAACTAACATGAAACGAAAGTGTATTCAAATAACTGCAATCTTTTTACAAGGGCTTCGACTTCCAGAACAAGCTCTGATTAACATTAACCAAAACTTTTTACTTTTATATTCTCAACGAATCTCTTAACCCAAATACAATATGATTTTTCCAAATAATGGATACAGAATATGTTGTTTGTTGAATGAAATGACTGTATTTAAATACTTGAAACATGGTGTATATTTATGAGAATAACCAAAACATTTCTCAAAATTATTCAAAAATAGTTTGGAAAGTAAATTAAATATTGAAACAATATTTAGAATTAAATATAAAACCGCTCACCCTGTTACACAAACACTTCCATCAATTTGGAAAGCAATGCAATGAACAGCTTTGGCATGTCCTTCTTGATGGAGGACTTCTTGCTTTTGCTCGAGGTCCCATAATCGCCACGAATTGTCATAGCAAGCGGTGCCTAGAAATCTTCCTGAGGGGTGGAAAGCCAATTGCGAAACTCGATGAGGCATGTGGCCGTTGATATCGGCTATGGCTTCCTCTTGACCGAAGGCCCACAGCTTGACAGATCCGTCAAAGGCTCCCGACGCCATGGCGACTTCATTAACACTGTCTGTTCTCACATTTGGCCTAAATGCGACTCCCCCGACGTTGCACTGATGCCCTCTAAGAGTCTGTTTCAGTTCGCAATCGGGAACAGACCACAATTTACTCTGACCAGACCACGACGAGGTTAAGAGCAATGTGGAATCGTAATTAAAGGCACAATCACTGATTGGCCTCACGTCTCCCACTTGACTGCAAATAGGCGCCAAAGCTTGGATTTTCTTTTGCAACTCCACCATTCGACAGGCTTTTGTATCGGTTGGAACATTTAACAAATCCCTACTGTGTTCTAGTCGCTCTTTAGCCCTTGGTAAGGAGTAATGAGCGATCCAGAATCGAGCTATTCTTAAAGCCTCAGGCCCCTCGTGATACCAAGTCGATTCCTGCTCTTTTTGTAACTGTTTTCGCTCCTCTTCATCGACTATTCTCTGGGGACCCGCTGCAGTATCTCCGATTGAAGCCAATAACTCGCGGAGACGGTTTCTTCTCTCCGCTGGACCTTCTCCAAACAAACAGATCGGCTCATTTAACTGCCTTAAATGTCTTTTGACCTCCGAGTCGTCAGTACTAACATTGACCTGGCGAGCCTTCTTCCTACGTTCAAACTCTTCCAGCAATGCTGCCTTGTCCTTGGATCTAATTTAGTTCAAAAGAAAAATGTTAAATTTTACTGTTTATTTCAGGAATATCCCACTACTTACACTTCATGCTCTAAATCAAAGTACTCATTTGATAAATGTACTTGACCAGCACTGTTCAGGATGTCCCCAATAGAGCCATCATCGTCAGACAATGCTAAACGTTGTCTTTCAGCTTCTTCCAATGATCCATAGTGAACAGATTTCACCTTTTTCACGTACACCATCTCTTCATCGTCAGACATTTTTAGTAATGTAATATTTTAATCCCTTATTTATAAAGTCTAGTGTTGTTTTTAATACAAAAAATCTCGGATTTAAAAGAAATGATTTCACTCCAAATATTTGTAAACAAACCGGTAGATTGCGCAAACTCTACAGTATGTTGAACAATAACGTCACCGGAATCATGTTTTCAACATATATGAAATCGTTGTTTTAATTTTTGAATGAATTTTAAAAATATTTATATTCCGAATTTATTTTAATTAAAATTAACGAAACTATTGAATTAAATTAAAGTCCTTCAGAATTCCTTGACGCGTATAATTTTTTAAAGAAGACAGGCTTAATTCGGCTAGTCCCTAATTGCGGTTGGAGAATGAGTATATCTTTGAGTCGGCTAAGGTGTTGGTTGCTGGGATGTGGATTATATGGAAGGGCTGAAATACAGCTGATTCCTTGTAAATTTTGAGTTCCTCTTCATAGATATCTCAATCTCTTTGGTTGATTTTTATTTTGGTTTTCTTTTAAATTCAATTAGTTCTATTTTAATTGCATACTATATATTTAACTTGTTAATTTTTTGTTTTTTTTCTGTTTTTTTGCTAATTTCCTTTCTCATTTACATTCAAATAATATCCGAATTAATAAGAACTCTCTCACCCAACTCATGCCAATAAAGGGTGGTGTAAGCAGTTTAGGTTTAGTCTACTATTAAATTTTATAATGCATTATAAATAATAATAAAAAAATATCCTTTTCATGAAATTTTTCAAGACCAATTCGAAGAAAATCGTTGTAGTAATTTTGTTACTTTTTCTTGACTAAAGGGTATATTTGGTGCAGTTTATGGGCTAAGACTCTAAAAGAAAGAATGGAACTTTTATTTATTCCAAAATAGGGCTCGTGCAAATGTTACAAGTGCGCTACCGAGCTCAAATTATCGGTTTGTTAAGGCAACAATTAGAAGGTATTGATGTGGACATGTATTTTTTTTTTTAAAAGAATACATTAGAAGCTATACAAGCGATTAAACTATAGCGAGCGATGGCTTCTCCAAGTTGGGCTGTGCAGATCACTTGCCATGGGAGCCGTTATGATGGAGACGGGCCACGAGAGCTTTTGGCTCCCAAATAAAGGATGTGCTCGTTACCGAAAATCTATAACCACAGGTTTTATTTCAATAATCGATCGTCTTAAATACCAAAAAATATACACAAATATTGGCCCAGAATAGGGGCCACCAAGGGAGAAAATAATCTTTCCAAGAATCATAAGTACGTTAATAACATTTCCAAGAATCCATAGCTGCTAATGTAGATAAAACAAAAGTATCAAATTAACGGCAAACGTCTGGTCTGCGATCTGCGGAAAGTGGTCGCTGATTTGTTTACATTAGTAAAAGATAAGGTGATTGAAGAATATAGAATTAAACCGTTACAAAACCATCGCAACTATGCAAGAAATGTTTCATGACAATTAATTATTTCTCTAAGTGATTTAGTATCGTTATCTTGTAATTCAATTCCTTAAGACTTTGAGAAACTACGCGAGAAAGGTCTCTTTCAATGCTTCACAAACGATTAAAGACCTTAAAGTGAGAATTCGAGATGTTAGCGAGGATATATGTCCCAAACTGTCCCAATTATTCTTGAGTTTTCATGACAAAGATATGGTCTCTCATTTGAAATTAATAAGTAGCGCTAATTTTCGAGCACCCTATATATACAAAACGTGTAAGTTAATAGTTTTTTTAAATGTAAATTAAGTGCAATAGAATCTTGTATTAATTTAGTGATAATTTTAAAGCGAAAAAATAGATATTCCTATATAATTAAAAAAATAAGTTAATAACAAATTGCGATATTTATTGGGTAAATTGCATTTTATTCAAAAACTTGTATTCGTAGTTTTGTGTGTGACAAAAAGATCGTTTTTAATTACGACATCGCTTGTAATAAATTTCACCTGGTTTATTTAGTGGGCTATAATGTTTTTTCTTCCTTAAATCGGTTACTTTAATCGTTTCTCTCCTAATAAATTCTCTGTGATGATGTGCTTTCCGTTGGTACTATGGAACTATGTGTTTGCTTTCCTCTTAAATTATGGATAATTGTAAAAAAAAATTATACAGTTAAAAAAGAAGTTATAAAACGATCCCTTCTTTTTGTCATTGACATTATTGAACATTATTTTATTACAAATATATATATAATTTATATTATATGTCATTATACAAAAAAATAATAAAATCACGACCTTCTTAATCATCATTTAGTTTGCTGATAAATTATAATCTAAAAATCCTTAAACAGCCTTCTCCTTTCTGCCGCCGCCGCCGTCTACTACAATTTATTAACGTCCCGTGATGGCCCGACAAGTAATTTAGGGTGGAAATTCCGATTTTCTAAAAATAGGAAATGACTTACTTTTGCAATCAAAAGCCATTCGTAGCGATAGAGCGTTGTTTTAGAAATAAATATATTATTATTATAATGGTATAAAGCTTTGCGAATTTTAATTTCAGATTAGAGGGAGTTTTTCTTTTCTTTTATATTAACATAAATTATTTATTCAGTAAATAAATAATGGTACGAAGAAGTATTGTAATTGTGTGTGTGTTTCTGTTTTGTTGTCCACCACGGAAATAAAGAGGAGTGAGTCCTTTACAATGACCATGTCATCTCGTCAGCATTTGGACAGCCAGCTATGGGGTCTTCTCGTCGCTTCAGGCTCCTTCAACTTATGACCACCCTTCGACGGATTGCTCGCCTCCTAAAATAAATTTGAGTACAGTTAAATTAATAAAAAATTCAATTTAATTTATAAAAATTTATTTATTTTTATGTTTTAATATAAATTCAAAATTATAAACTTTCATTAGGTCTAAAGAGTAAAGTTTTATTTCAAGAAAAACAACAAAAATATGTATGTTAATTTTTCGAATACAAAAATTAGTTCACACATGGTTAACACACACCAATTTTTGCAATTTAACTATTAACTACTTAGTAAATTGCAATTAACGTCAATTCGTAATTCATGGCTAATTTTTTTCAAAACTTATCTTGAAATAAAACCACTTTGTTTGGCATTCTTCTTATGGTTTCGACAGTCAGAATCATTAAAATTGAATGCAGTAAGCCAGAATATTTGTTGAGTGAAAAAATCTCAAAAAAATTGGACTAAATCTTCGTATTAGGAAAAAATCAACCGATTTCTGTTCTAAAATATAATATGATGGATCTACAGATGATTCTTCAAAATTTGGCTCAAATGTGTAAATATACACAAAAATTAAGTAAAACAAGCAATTTTAACTTATTTCAGTTCCAGTTTTTTTGATTATGTGGTAAATTTTGCTAAAAGTGGAATTAATGAAAGCTATTACAACAAATCATTCGTAAATAAAATTTAATGAATTTATTAATTATTTTAATAATTTTTAATTAAAATTTTGAAAAAATTCAAATTTAAACAAGGTTCACTAGAAAGTCCTTACGCTGAAAATCTTAAGCGCTATTTGTAGTGAACAAACGAAATACTACATTCAAATTTTTATATGGAGATTATTAGCTCTAACATATATAACACTAAATGTAAAAGGTTTTAAAAGCCCAAGAAATCGATAAAATCTATTAGGAACAAAGCAGGCATAATTTTATGTGGGATAATTCCAAAAATATACTCTTATGCAAGTTCTGGCATATAAATTTATGTAGGTGGAATGACGAAAACTCCTTTATGTATTGATCGATTTAAAAACAACTTCTTTCTAGTTAACAATTGAGTGATGTAATTTGTATTATGCATAGATTTTATTATCAATAACAAAAACAATTGGAACACTTGTATCAATAAGGGTGTTAGTGATGATTAAAATACACGTTTTTGAAACGAACAATTCTTAAATTGCAATCATCAAAATTCACCCAAATGATTAGATTTGCGAAATGATAAAAAAATGATAACATATTACTATTAGGAAACACCCAATCCAAACAAATTGAATGCAAATATTTGTCAACATTTGTCTATATCTGGTTGACGTAAGTAAAAACAGGTTTTATAAAATAGAAATAAAATTAGAAAACTTAACGTAAAAAAGAAAATAATTAAGTTTAAACGAAAGACAAGTAAGTACAAAGTTCAAATATTTCTTATAAACTGAAAAGTTATTGACATTTTGTTAATCTTTATATATTTCACATTATGGATAAGATTATTTTTCTAACCATTATTAAGCAGGCTTTAAATTAATCACAACTGATGAATATAAAAAAGAGAATGAATATTATATATTTGAAAAGATTTATCACATTATAAATGTAAATAAAAAGTTTTAATAATTAAAATTAGATAATTTTTATTAAAATGTTCAATGTGATACTATTTATAATTTAAATGTGTTATATCTATTGAACATATAACTACTAAATTTGGTCAATTTTCCGAAGCAAATGTTTTAATATTATATTATTATTCAGTTTATAAAAATATTTTCACCTATTATTTAATAATATAGTAGTCTCAATCTTAACCAACGGTTTCTTAGACTTTTCATGACCAATTGTTTTTCAGTGAATTAGTAGTCAATTAAAAGCAGCTAGACCGGTTGTAAGCGGATCCATTTTATTTATATTTTTGCGTCTTTATTTATAATTAGCTAGGCAATGTTATTGATATACTCAAATAGAGGGGGTGCTAACCACTAGACTATACAGGCAGATATATTTTACTACATTATGGCAAGAAAAAATACGGAGTTATTATTTATAATAAAATTTAATACTAAACATTAATAATCCCTTCAAATTGCAATGTTAAAAGTTAGGATTTAAGATGGATCAGTTTCAATTTGCTGTGGAGATTTTCGTAGTTGCATTCTATGAAAATTAGGATTGCAAAGTGAATAATTCATTTTTGAAAAAGGCCACCTTTCAAATCGCAATGATTTTTTTTTTTATTTTGCAACGTGAAAAAGTGTAGACAATATTAAAGAGTTAATTACATTTTATTAAAATGAAAGTAAATTGTAAAATAAAACCTTTGATTTTGAATAACAATTATATTTTTTAAGAATAAAATAGGTTCTTACCATTCGTTTCTCTGTTTTCGCCTTAATATCTCTGGCTAGGGTAAAGAACGCCTCTTCTACGTTGATGCTGGCCTTCGCCGAAGTCTCCATAAACTTGATGCCGTACTCTACCGCCAGTTGTTCCCCCCGATCCTTGGTCACCTGTCGCTTGTCATTCAGCTCACACTTGTTCCCGAGCAGCATTTTCTCTACGTCGGCCGAGGCGTTCTCCTCGATATTCCTGATCCAGTTCTTTATGTTCTCAAACGATTTTTCCTGAGTTATGTCGTAGACCAGCATGATGCCCATTGCGCCACGATAGTAGGCTGTGGTAATTGTTCGAAACCTTTCCTGGCCTGCTGTGTCCCTGCGATTTTTAAATAAGAAAGACACACAAATTTACTATACCACGCCAACTTTGTCATTATTCAAAAATATTCACCATATTTGCAATTTGATTTTCTTGCCGTCCAGTTCAATGGTCCGAATCTTAAAGTCGATGCCTGTAAATTACAGCACACACCAGATAAATGAATTTGTAAAAGCCGGAAATACTGATTATCGGGAACTTTAATAATTATAGTCGCACTTATCATTCAAATTTCTTTCAAAATTATCGCCGCTTAATGAGTCATTAGAATAAAAGCGACAAGGTTTCGGACCAGTGCATTTATATAAATTAAACTCGACGACAACAAAGGGCTTTTAGAAACAAACGGAATGCAATATAAGATGCGCAATTTTTAAAAGAAATCTCTTTGTGTCCTAAAAATAGGCTAACGATTTAGTGGGATAAATATAAATAACAGTTATTGCAACTGGAATTTCTGCAAGAGAATACCAATTAAATTCAATTCCATCAAACTGATTGTTGATCATTTTTTAGAAACACACAGCAGGCTTTGGATGACACTTCAAAATACGTCATCGAATGAGAAAATTTTAATTGCAGCCGCTTTTTATCTCCCCAGTCCAGAGTCAAATAGCCACATTGCCAACTATTTTGTCTATGGAAATCCGTTCGATTGGGTTATATCCACTACCTGATGCACCAAAAAGGAAAGACTGGGCGTTTGCATAAACAATTTGGACCACTTGTTTCTTGTCCAAGTTTTCAACAAATCGTAGCAATCTCAATTGGTCCGGTCAATGAAATCCGTTTGATCATCCACAACTCACCTATTGTTGAGATAAAGGTGGTATTAAAAGCGTCCTCTGAAAATCGGAACAAAATACAAGTTTTTCCAACCCCTGAATCACCAATTAACAGTAATTTGAACAAGTAATCATAGGTTTTAGCCATTTTCCGCACTAGCCGAACAATCCACTAGCACTGTGTTATACTTTGAATGGGTGGAAAGGTCTTAAATTCTTTTTCAAGACCGAAAAAATCTAAAAATTTAAGTTAAAAAATTTCTATTTTCTTGACGTTTTGTTTGTAGCTTGTGTACCGGACTTATTACCGTTTTTTTACAAGTTTAAAAAAATAGGGTTTTCAACGGTTATTTTAAATAAATGTGGCGGTTTAATTCAATATTCTTCAACCACCTTATCTTTTACTAATGAACAAATCAGCGACCACTTTCCGCAGCTCGCAGACCAGACGTTTGTTGTCATTAAATGAAATTTGATACTTTTGTTTTATCTGCATTAGAGGCTATAGATTCTTGGAAATGTTATTAACATACTTTTGATTCTTGGAAAGATTATTTTCTCCCTTGGTGGCCCATATTCTGGGCCAATATTTGTGTATATTTTTGTGTGATCTGCACAGCCCAACTTGGAGAAGCCATCGCTCGCCATATATATGATCAAGACAGAAGATTTTGTTCTTATGCAATTACCAGAAATAAAATATTTCATTTTTAAGAAACGAAATATATGTCTTTTATCAATTTCTCCCATCATCCGTTTTTGAACTGAATTGCGGTTCTAATTATCCTTCCACCACATGTGAAGGCAATTTAATCATTACTAATAGTACAAATTTGGGGATGTGTGTTTAGAATGTAAGTAATTGGAAGTCAGCACAGTGGAATAAAAAATGCAATTCGAAGAGTAAAATAAAAGAGGTGTTTTCTCATGGAATGCTAATCGAAATAGAATTAATTAATATTAAATTGTTGGTGTATTGGTTTAAAACAAAGGCGGTTGATGAATTTTGAAATGAACCGAAACATAACTAAAGAACCCCTTCTTAAAGGTGTACAAGCCTTTACTGCCCAAGTGTGCGGTGCTCACTTTCATCCGTAAACTTGACGATAAAACATATAGTGGCTATGCATTACTCCTCAATATCTCGATTTGTTTAATTCTCTGTATTCAATAAACCGTGTAATTGTGTTAACATACTAAGCGATTATTATCAAAGGTCTTCTTTTAACCTCAGTGCACTGTCTTCCAAGCAATACGAGTACTTGGAATTGTCTTTGCCCCGCGAGTAACCACGTCTGCACTGTTCCACTGTTTTGTTGGTTTTGTTTCGTCACACAGTTGGTGATCAAGTTCGCAGATGATTGGAATCGGTAGTTTCAAATGTATGTAAATATTTTATAATATGTTTCTAATATTCATAACTCAGTATATACCTTAGATCAGTAAATAAAAATGAATACCTAAAATAAGTGTTTGCTAATCAGTAGTGGCGCCAAATGAATAAAATTATATAAAATGTAATAAACTGTACATATTTTGATTAATAAACATTTATCTATCTATCTAGTTTCAAATGTTAAATTGGCACCGCTTTGTCTCTCATCATTATTTTTTGTTGAAGCAGAGGAATAGCTATCTATACTATTTGATTATATTTTAATTTTATTTGTATTTTATAAAAATTACTGATTTTACTTATTTAACATAAATAAATTTTTGAATTATTTATTTGTAATCGAAAATGTGTGTAAAACACACAAAATTTATGCATGGCAAAAAATGATGTAGAAAAAAAAATCATGTAGGAATTAAAGTAGTCACAAACTTATCATTTAAGTTTTGTTTGATTTGAAAATTGTTCAATTAGTCAAAAACAATGAGGAGCAGATTTGCGTCCAATAAGAACAACAGGAGTGATGAGTTTTCGGACGACAATATAAATTATCCTCAGCAGTTGAATGAATACGAACTTCCAAGGCCAGCTACTTATGGAGGAAAGTCCCGCTTTGTCATTTCTTGGGTGTTTTTGGGAGCCGTTACCACAACCTTCGTCATAATGGGCTTTCTAGTATCACACTATGAGACGAAACAACAGTTGAAGGATGATCTACATAAGAACGGTAGATTGTGGATTATTTTCAATCGGAAATAAATGATAAAATATACCTTTTTTTCAGATCTAAACATTCATAACCTAACAGAACAAATTACTGAATTGAACATGCAGATCAAGGCAGGCTCTGTTGGACCAAATAATCGACTCGATTATGCTCAACATTCTCAAGGAGCTAAAGTGCTTAAATTTCAGGGTGTTGAAATTCAACCCGATTCCACAATAATCGACAGACTCAAACAGTTTTTTGGGCTTTATGTTGCTCGAGGAGCCTGTCGAGTTTTAGGGCATAAATTGAATAAAAACACTTTCCTGACTTTCAAAGGGAGCAAAGCAGCCCTTACAATAAAACTGAATCAAAGGATATTTTTAGATACGATAAGAATTGAACACTATATTGATGACCTCGGCAATCCAAATGTCATTTCCGCTATGCCAAAGGACTTTTCCGTTTACGTAAATTTAATTTTGTTTTTAAGTTACTCTGTTTAAAAAAAAATCCATAGAAACTAACCTTTAATATTTGAAAATTTATTCTAATTATTTCATTAAATTATTTTTTTTATTAAATTTTAAGGGTTATCGTGACGATTCCACAGACCCAATACCTATTGGACAGCTGACAATAAATCTAAATCCAAACACTAAGAGGCAATCTGCGATGGTCCATTTTCATCCCAAAGAATCTTATGAAATTTACAAAGTAGAAATCATCAGCAATCACGGGAATAGTGACCTCACAAAATTATATAAGTAATATTAATTTATTATTATTGAAAGTAGAATGTCTAAATATTAAATATTTCTTTCAAATTTTAACCACTTTATTTTTCCAGAATTCGAATGTACGGACAAGTCGACGACCAAGACTGATATAATTACCAAACTTGTGAGTTTTTACTTAATTTTGTACAGAATTATTATGTTTTGAAATAAAAATAACCCAAATATTATTAATTCTTTAAAATATGTTTTATGTTATAATAACTTATTAAAACACAGTTAATTACAACATGAGCTAATCTTCATAGTTTTTATTATAAATGTCAACTGTCATACATTTTCACAATATATTACAAAATATATTCGCTTTGCTGAAAAAAAAGCTAAAATAATTTTTGAGAGAATAAAGAGAGATTTTTGTAAAAGAGAAGAATAATTCAAGAGAGGGAAAAGTTTTCCGGGAAAAGAGCAATTTTCGGATGGAGTTGGTTATCAGTGGATCGACAAAATCAAGAACTATGCTTCGTATCACGTGACAGACGAGGAGTTCAACCAGGTTGCTCAGTTGTATCCTATAAATACACCCACAACAAAGGAGGCCTTCTTCTATCGGAGTATATTTGAGGAAATGTACCCAAGCGAAAGTTTTGCTGCCACTGTCATGAAGTGGATTCCTAGGACCAACTGGGGAAGTCCAGAAGATCCTTCGGGTCGGGCTCAGCGAGTTCACATTGCCGCAACTGAAAAATAACACCTTTTATTTAAGGTTATTTTATTTTTTGTTTCAAGTACCAATTAAAAGTACAATTTTCCATAACTAATGTAAGCGTTGTTCTTTAATTTGTTATAAAATATATTGTTGTAATATATTAAACAACTTTTTTTTATTTAACAAAATAGGTACTATTAATTAACTAATAAGTTTCATGCATAACCGCTGCTAATTAGATTTTATGTCTCATCTTCCTCCACTCTTAATTTGAGTTTCTATTTGCTCTTGGGTTCTGACTCTTAAAACCCAAAATGGTCACAGAGCCACAGGCACAAAAACTGATGAAAGTGAAAGGGGATGTTAGTTCTATCCACGTCTAAGACCCCTGTATGGACACATTTGGCTTGTTTCTAATGAGTTCATTTTGTTGCATTAATCTATCTTGGAAATAGGAGTTTTTGTTGCGTTGTAACTGAAACATAATTTTATTAAAGTTTTAGATTTTTTCAAATAATGTCTTCAAAATATTTTCAAACATTTTCTTCAAACTTAAAACAACTTATTCATAATAAAATTAAAAATTAAAAACGACTGGCTGGAAGAAGAAATCTCTGAAGCTATGGAACAACTGGAGTCAAATCTGGATGCTACTGAAGAAGAATAAATCCAAGAAGACATAATCGACTACTTGTATTTAATTTTAATACCAATAAACAGTTTAA
>JXOV01002663.1:60936-78581 GCA_001014945.1 Clogmia albipunctata
TTTGAAATTTACTTTGTATTTATTCAATAATCGTATGTAATAGTTGTATATAATCCTACAAAAGAGTTTAAGAACGCTTTTGATGTTTCCATATTATCTTCATTGAGATATTTAATATTTACTTATTACACAAAATTCGGAAATTTGGTGAAAATTAATATTAATCGGAAAATACACATAAATTTCTTGGAAAACCCTATGTTTGTCTAAACTAAACCCATATTAAATAAGAATTGAAATCGAATATTAGGATGATTATGGATGTGTTTAATAGGTAAAAGATAAAGGTCTCATAAGTGCCAAAATACTATGTCCAAAGATCGTGTTTAAACCCCAAAAAAAGTCTTGCTAAAAGTGAAATTTTCTGTGTGACAAAAAATCGTAGTTTAATTATTATTTGCAAAATGTTCATTAGATGACAGGCATCATTGTCTTATATAAATACTTGATAATTTTTGAGTACTCGTAACCTACATATCGCTTCACAAACAATTTATAACTATATTCAACAACATGTTTTTAAATATATTTAAAAGCGGTTGTACGTTTATTAGTTTTTTAACTTTGTTTTGATTAGTCATTGTATATTTTAGACAGCAAAGTATTAAGCAGTATTGGTAATTTTGTTGGTTATCGTCATTCATTACAATGTAATAGCAATTGCTTAAATATTTTATCATAACAATTCTCTTTAAAAAAATATAAAATTATGTCCAACGACTGCGTATTCAAAACCACCGCACGAATTATTGAATCACCTAGTGTGGAGGCTCTAACCCATTTTGTTCCAAAAAAGAACACATGTTCTTAAGAGATTTTATCATCATTTTAAAGTGAGAGATAAGAGAATTACGTTTTTGTAGCCACGGAGGAGGAGGAGGTGTATTCCGTTATCAGCTGATCGTTACTCGGGATTCTTCTTATCATCGTTTATGTCATTGAAAGAAGGGGACTAATTTGAATTCGTTTATACATTAAGACACCAATTAATTAGGGACTAAATCGATAAATCAAAGTAACGTTTTGACCACGTTTTAGCCACAAATGATCCACGTTTTGATGACAAACGTAATTAAGACTCCAAAATCGAAAGGGATTTTTGTATTAAAAGTGATGGCATAACATTAGATCTTCTTTTATTCGAGTGAATCACAAAAATTTTTATTTCAGTCGATTTGTCTGGATGAAACCAAAATTCGTGACTTTATTATCACATGGGCTATAATGGATTATAACAACAGTTTATCGAACGACTGTCATTTTGGGATAAACGGATTTTCACTAAATGTTTTGTGTTAATTTTTGTTTTGGATGGTACTGCAACATTCTTTAGACCTTTATCATCTTCAATGGATCCAGTTAGATCAATTCGAGCAGTATTCAATTATAATTGACCAGTTTAAGTTGCGATGATATTATATAACAGTTTACGGATTATCTAGTCAACTAGGTCAAAAAGATAAGATATCATCCTTAACAATCACAAGCGTAGTTAGGTGTTTTAGAGCAGACACGTTTAATAAAACTTATCGGCCATGTTTTATACACGATTTTATGCATTATGAAATAAATTAGCACGATAATCTAAAAAAAATAATCATCACACGAACAATTATTGTTCCTGTTTCTACAGTTACATGATGATTGAGAGAGATATCTGTTTGTTTTTACTTTGGACATTTGCAAAAAAGGACATTTTTAAGATAGCTTTTGTATGAAATTACCATGTTGTGCTTCTAGGTGGCGCAGCACTACTCTTCTTTAGCTTCTTCGGAGCTTAATAATTTTACAGGCATTTAAAATCACTGGAGATATACTGTTTCTCAAAATAAAAGAAAAAATATGTCATTTGCTTTGAAAAAAGTAGCATAACTTTGGTTACATTTAATTTATTGTTAAAAAATTAAGACAATTTATTAGCCATTGAATTCTCTATCAGAAATAATATCAATTTTATTTCATTCGTAGGTCGGTCATTGTAGAATATTTATTGGAAATATACGAACCCTTTAAATTAATTTTCTCGTTTTAGGCACTTATTAACCGAGATCAAAGACACAATATTTAGGATTGATTCCACTTAATAATCTGAATAAGTTTTTTTAACAGACATATAGCCTGACGACTAGACTAGTGTCTCTTTGCATAAAAGAGATATAATAGATATGAAGAGAAATACTTAGCGGTAGATTTTAAAATGCCGCTCTACAAATTGCAATATTAAAAGTTGTAATTGCAGATCGGCCAGTTTCAAATAACAGTTTGAAAAACTAGGATTGCAAAATTCTAAAAGGGTCATCCCTCAAATTGCAAGATTGTTTTAAAGATAAGGTGTAGTGCTTATAAGAATTCTTTTAAGCTGTAAAAGTAATAAGTTGTAGTTTTATTTAATCATTTGAACCAGAAATGTGTGGTAAAATTCCATTAAAAAACGGAATTAATTTGTTCCATACGATTATCAAGTTTAGGGACATTATTCAGGTGATAGAGTCAAATTTATATGTTTGTTGACGAATTGGGTCAGATATTCCGTCAATCACATTTAGAATGCTGACATCGGCATTATTGTTTATTTGTAACATTTCTATGACGATTGTTAACGACCACTAACAAGGTATCAAATCGATTTCGAAAAATTCGACTATTTGACATATTATTTTTTTTTTGGGTAAAACAATAGATATGAATTTAAATAAATCAAAAATCGTGTTTTATTCATTTTTGATTTGAAAAAGGCTCTATTATTGTCTATTATGTAATATTGATTGACTTATAACAATCTAAGTATATTCCCATACTGACCAACCTTTAGCAAATCGAATTCAATGCATTATTATGGATTATCCACCATTAGTGTTTAAAACCGAATATGACATCAGTTTTTACCAAATTAGACTTAAATTTCTAAAGAGCAGAGGTGAATATTATATTAATATTTGAAGTAGAATGAAGTATTATTGTGATTTTTGAAGAGCAATAGATTTTTATCAGATAAATTGAATTTCTTTTCTTTAAAGCAGTTTTTCTAACAAGGCCAAATTTCTATTAAATTTAATATTGAAAAAAATATTAATTGTAGGTGTTTAATTATTTATTTTATTGATATTGTTGTCTGTTGGCATTTATTTCATTATTCCCAAATATCTTGAGTAAAATAAAACAAGATTTCATAAATGAATTACTAAAGCAAGTTAAATTCATGCCTTTGAATTTAATTTCAAAATGATTATTTCAGAAAATAATTGACAAATATTTTAATTAGGTTTTATTTATCGTTCTTTATCAAATATTAATTATAATAGTTATTTATGGTATTGTGAAAGAAAATACCGATGATTTGTATTAGGTATACAAATAAGTTCTCGTTTTTATTTATAAAATCGTTATTTAATAAAATTGTTCAGAAATTTAATAGTCAAATTATTTTCCTTCGCTAGCCACTACTCATCCCCATATTTCTGGCAGTTCACAGATTCTCTTTCGGAAAAATCGATCGGTTTAGCCCTAAGTCTTGAATTGGTTCATTTTTTGACTTCGTTATGTTTGCGGAAGTGCTGGACACCAAGGCTAACAGAACTAAAATTATGATCAGGTTATTTTACAAACGTCAAGTAATTTTGCAAATTCTTTTTGCGGTTATGGCCCAACTTCGAGCATAGCTTCAAAATCTAAATTTTCACAATTTTGGGTGCTCCTTGTCTTCCTATTAAAAACTTACCACTTTAAAAACAAGCAAACCACTCTTGGCATAAATACTCAGAGTATTGCCACCAAAAACATCAAAATTTCAAGATTTTTGGTTGCTTTTTCCTTTTAAAATATTGTGAAAAATAGCTCCCCGCGTAAACCCTTTTTTTGACACTAACTTCGACATTTTCAAGCATTATAAGAATATTGTTGTGTACACTTTAACTAAATAGCTTATATTGGCTTTTGAGGCTTAAAAATTGGACTGGCCAATACTGCCCTAGTGTGCTGTGCTGAATCCTTTGATCCTTTCCCACCCAAACTCTCCTCGGATTATTTAAATGAAAAATTATATCGATAGCAATAAGTTAGTAAGGGTCAGGAGTGGTGTAAGGCATAGAGAGCTAGAATTATGTGGAGGGGCGTATGACTGTCCATCATTCACTTAATGACACGTTTTCGTGCATCTGGACAATTATCTTATTCATATATTTTATATGTGAATAAGGCCTGCAATCCCCGGGCGGGTTGTTCGTCCACTAAACAATAACTAATTTGGGGTTTATAATAGTGGCTTTCTAATGAATGTTTGGATATGTGGATGTCGATCGATGGAATAATTATCAGGTTACAGTGGCGTAAAAATACGAGAACTTATTTGTACACCTATTATATAATCTATATCAAATATTCTAACTGAAATAACTATAAATAAATAGAAAATTGATTGCTATCTGGTTACAAACCAATTAGATGATTTGCCATAAATAAATTAGCGAGAACGTGTAAAAATGATAAAGCATTATCTCACGCGTTATTATCATATTAAACAATCGATGACTAATTGTGAAATTATCATCGATCCTGAAACACAATAACAGCAACAAACTGAATTTATCAAGTTCAATGGCATGTGTCATTATTGAATATAAATATATAAAAGCGTCCGTGCGCGCTGCTGCTTCGGACAAAGTATCAATGGGCAATAAAGTTAATTGTATGTTTTTTGTTGTTTCTATTCAACCAGTTTCGGACGGTGAACTGAAGCGGATAAGGGAGGCCTTCAAGCGGTCAGCTGGGGCAGGAAACTCGAGCCTATCGAAGGGAGCCTTCGTGAATGACGTTCTGGGCGATGGAGTGCCCAGCGTTGTGGCCGATTGGCTCTACACGACTTGCGGAGGCACGGCCAAAGGGATCCAGTTCAAAGAGCTCATTTGCGGCCTGGTTCTCCTCACAAAGGGGACTTTCGACGAAAAAATCAAGTAAGTGTTTAGTTCCTTGTCGCCCGCCGCCACCGCCAAGCCTTAATTAATTGTTGTCTCTTATGAAACACAGTTGAAAAATTTACCAGCAATGACGACCTTGAACCAGTTTCTTTTCTTATTTACCAGTAACTACGTCCGTTACTGCATTGCCTTTTTATTATTGCACATTGGTTCTTGTGTGGTCACTGCTTGTCTTGTCTGATTTGTGTAACTGATTTTACTTACACTCAATTGAGAGTTAGTTCACACCTGTGCGAATTCGTGGAAATTTAATCAGCGATGAATTGTGGGGTAATAGACGGAATTATCGACGTATGTTTAATTTGAATTTCTAATAGGTTTTATGTTGTGGTTTTTAATAGTTAATTTATTCATTTTTTTGTTAAGTTACATTTAGCAGTTCTGACTGGTACTCTACTGCATAGATTTTAATCGGAATAACTCGGAAATTACCCATGAGTGCTTTTCATTTCAACAGAAGTATTCGATTAAAATTCTATGCAAATTCAAGATTTCATTTTCCATTTCATAGAATCGAGTTGAATGTTATACATATTAACCTTCTCAAATATGAGGCACGTCCGACTGGATTGTCATTGTCACGTTTTAAAAACGTTAATTTTCCAGTAAATTGATCTCTCTTGTTATTTATCACTTTAATTAAGAAGTCAAGCGCTAGTTAGTTGGCGAAATATTGGGTTTTAGAAATGTTGATTAATCAGACTATTGTTTTAGTTTGGGAATAAAATGCCTGATACCATTTTTATTTATTTTTAAGATGATATTTTAAAATTTGATTGATGTGTAATATAAAGTCCATTTGTAACAGAGATAATTATTCATTGCAAGATAATTATTCATTCGAATTATAAAAAATACCTTTTTATGCAACAGCGACCGTAACCACAAAAGAAATATCTGCTATTAAATTCTAAGAAAAATACGTAAAACAATTTTTTACAATAATAGAATTTTTATTCATGTTTTGAGTAGCTTCAGATTAATACATTAATTGTGAATAAGTCGTAGTAAAATGAGTATTGACTATTTGTTCTTTAGAGTAATAGTTTGGGGGTGTTTTCCTAGGCACATTGGTGAATTATAGATGTTCGATTGGACTGGTTTGTCATTGTAATAAAAGCAATTGGATCCCGTGTATTTGTCGCAGAGCATCAACATGTTCGTGTCCTCTTTGTCGGTCGAAGGGCAAATAACAGCTCGATTGATTGTTGTGATTCCTTCCAAAATACACAACTCGTTTCCATTTGGAAGTTTTACAGGACGACTTTTAGAAGAAAGGATTTTATGGTACAAGAAATCGGGATCAATAGTGGATAAAGTATGAACAGCTGAGGAGAGTTCTATTATTTCAGTCCAGTATAATTGAAAATCAATTTGCTTGGCCTGGTTAGTTCTCATTAAAACTGGCTTTTCCAAATTCTTGATATATCCAATTACTTGGTTCTGATCACGGCCAATATCCAAAAAGTAATTATAATTAGGCAAGTATCCAGCTTCTTCAATCAAAGACACAAAAACTTCTGCCACTTTGTTGGGGATGTTCAAGTTGTCATAAATTCTGATTTTAAAGAAAATGGCAGAGATATGAGCTCCAAATTTGGTGAAATATACTGCGTATTGCTGATTTTCATTGGAGAAATATCTCCCAATTATTAAAATTGGCTTTGTCCAAGAGTTGGCCAAGCTCTTTAGTTCCAAAATTCGGTTATAGTTGTTTGAGCAATGCTGATGCCATTCCACTAATAATTGCATGCCATTCAAAGTTTTTCCTTGTAGCTGAGCAAATAGAAAGTCTGCATCGGATAAAGTTTTCAATTTAACGACTCCTAATCGATATTTCAAACAACAGGATTCAATTTTGTGGAACTCAATGAACTGGTAAAGGAATCGCAGAAAATCGCGTCGTTTTAAATTGGAATCCAGGTTCTTCACAACGATTTGCCTTCCCTCCGTGTCGCCGCGCTCATCCCCGAAATTGTATTCCGGTTTCGCCCAGTTGATGTGAATCTGTTGGCCCCAAACTTTGAACACTCCCGTATAAATCCGCTTTTTGGCTTTCACGGCTTCACAATGGCTGGCAAAGTTGAGGAACGCAAAGCCCCGATTTGTATCCGCGGAGCAGCTCTCATTTTCGCCATCAATAATCGGGTCGGGTATAATAAAGCTGATCATTTCCGGAAATATTTCCATAAACTTTTCCCGTATTAAATTCTTAGGAACGTGCCTGGGCAGGTTGCTGGCGAATAATCGGCTCTTATCTATGGACTTTTCAATGTGCAACAAGTGGCCTGGAGTCAAATAGAAGTGGTTCATTATTTCGACACAAGAGTTGGCTTCGGTCTCTTTAGAGAAGACAACGAAACAGAATCCTCTGTTCAGGCCATTGTAGTCCATGAGTAATCGCAGTTGGAAAACTTTTCCATACCGTGCAAACAAAGGCCAAATATCGTCTTCCGTTAAATCGCGGGGGATGTTTTTGACAAACACTTCACAAACTTTAGCCGGTTCTGGCCCTTCCCAATCCACAGCCTGTTTCGTCCGGCAGCCGTTCTCTTGAGTTGTTTTAAACTTGAGCGATTTGGAACTCATTTTACGATTATTTTCAACGAAAGAAGTGAGCGAATTTTTACTGCACAACTTAACTGACACAATGTTTGATTTTTCGTTTCCGGTACCGCCAATTTTTTTTCCGTTAAACTTTAATTATTATTTATATACATTGTGGTTTAAGTTTGCAAAATTTGTAATGGTAATTTTATCTACAAATTATTAAATTGTGAATTTGAATTCATCGTTTTATTTAAAACAAAATTCTCTGATAACAATTGTTAAATGGCTAATCTTTTCTGCTTACGCTTATTGTTGATTTATGGCTATAAAATTATATATCTCATTGTACAGCTACCGAATGATTATAGACTAGAGATATTGTATATTATTTCTCAGTCAGAGTATATCAATTTTGTATTAAAATATATGAAGAAGAAAAAAATACAACAATAAGTTCACATAACCGCTTATCAGTGCTCAATCTCTATTGGAATTAAAAACATGTGCAATTCAATGTTAAATTTCATTGCTACTAATCGGGTTGCTGATATACACAAACAAAAATTGCATTGATAAATTGCGACAATAAAATAAAAATGGACGTAATAATGGAAAATTGTATTGTGGATTTATTTAATGACAATAAATCACCACATTTAATGCCTTTTTGTTTGTTTTACTTGTGTGTTTGGTTTTTTATTTATTATTGCATTGTGACAATCATTTCAGATTTTTGTGGAATCTGTACTGCAATGAGTCGGGAACGCACATCTTGAAGATAGACTTCCAGAAGGCGTTACAGTCGGAGCTGATTTATCAGGCCAGTAATCGTCTGTTGAATAACAACACAGGAAATAATAATAGTCAGTCGACCAACTCGATTCTAATATCATTGTTCGGCCAATCGGATCGGGTGACTTTTGATCAATTCCGCGCGTGGATCACGTTTAATAAGCAAGCCACAGTGCTGTCGAAATGGCTCCTGCTCGAACCGTACGTCCATTTGAGCTCGGATTTGGAGACGCCAACGTTCTTTCAAAGTCTGGCCGGAGTTACCCATTTAGAGGAGCAAGATATAAGGGATTTGGAGAGGGTATTTTGCCGGTTAAAGGGACAAACGGTTAACGACCAATTGGATATTGAAAGTATGGGACCTTTGTTGAGTCCCCCGATACCGAAAAATGCCGTTTCTGGCGTCTTTAATGCCTTTGACGAGAATAGAGATGGTCATATTGATTTCAAAGAGCTTTGCTGCGGCGTTAGTGCAGCCTGTAGAGGTCCAGATGTAGAGAGGAGTAAATTCTGCTTTAAGGTGTTCGACACAGATCGAGATGGACTGTTGAATTTAACGGAGATAAATGAGATGATTGATGTTTTGATTTACGTTGCCAAAGATAGTACCAACAGCCATAATTCGTTAACCCGTGAAGTTGTCCTGGAGGATCTGAAGGAGTTTGTATTGAAGCATAATACACAACAGCAATCAAAAGAGAATGACGATGACAAGCAATCGGAAGATGAGTTCAGTCTCAGCCAAGAAACGTTTCTAATGTGGAGTGTTATTGGACCTCTGAACTTGATTCAACAATTCCGGAACCTACTTTTCGATGTATGCCATATTGTCCTAGGACTAAGGCCAGAGTGTCGACACATTGAACATGCAATAGGTGAGTTAAATTGTGTATTTTCCATTCAGCATTTCCATTGAATTGATAATGGGTTTTAGAAATAGAAAATCATTAGTAAAATAATGAATGCATTTTCGATAATTATTATAAATTTTTTTCGGAATTCGAGGGGTTACATTCCGCAAAAATGTCGTGTGTAAGGAATCGTATATAATGAATATAAGATATACGTTCCAGAGTGACAAAAAATCAATCAAAAAGTTTAGCAAAATCAATTTTGTTTACTATATTTTATGGTTTTGGCAATACGTTAAAGAAATTTGCATTTTTCATAAAGACTTCTTGATTTTTTTTGTTAAGATGTATATTGTCATGGCAATTTTTTGCAGCGTTCCATAACATTAATATCAGAATCACATTCCAAATAATCCAATTGTTGAATATGTATTCCTATTAGATCCGTGAACAGTTAAATTTTAACAGGGAAAAAGGGGTTGGGTCTAAATTATTTCATCCGTGAATTTAATTATAAAAATATAACAATAAGAACTGAAGCAATGCTTGTGCAGACACTTTGGATATGAAATGACAATTAAACTGTGTAACGTCTTTTAATTTTAATTATTGCAAAGTGTGGAGTAAAATATTGTTTTATATTTCTTAATCCCCCTATATCCTTCGAAAACCTGGAATGAATAATTCTACACAAAATCTGTAAAACTGTTCTCGAGTGATGGCGAATCATTTGTGGACCAATTCATTTTTATATATAAAGATTTTTCAATTTTTATATTCATTATAATTCAAATTTACTTTTTTATCCATAATACTAAATTAGTTCTTCCTATTTGAAAATATGAATATTTCATTTATGTGATTTTATATCTAACTAAAAAATTACGAGGCGAACTGACAATAAAATCATTAGTACCTATAGTATTTGCCCTCTTATTATGTACCAAGGTCCATAAGACCGTACATTGTGGTCCCTAGTCTCTACTGATAATACTCTTTCTACGGAGTCCGGAATATAATATGGGAAGTGCGAGTAAGGAGCTTCTACTGTACTTTATTTTTTATAATTATTTCATTCAAATATCATGTTTGCGTAAAATACATTAGATCTTTATAAAACATTCATGGCTCTAAAACCAAAAGAGTTCAATAAAATAACGATATCAATAAATTATTTTAAAATAATTGTGTATTACTTGTGTTTAATTTACGTACCAAATAGATATGGACCTTTAAAATAATTGCAAAATTTGAAGACAATAAAATTATACTTGTCTTATAACATATTCTTTGTGATTTCACAGGTATTATAAATAATTAAAGTCTCCCTTTTTTATTAATATATAATTGTTCTTACCTTTCCTAGACCATTTATAAATAATGGCCATAACACTAAATTGTGTATTAATAACTAATTTCCACCTGTCGTTATGGTTTTTGTTTTGCAGTGAAGGGGTGGATGTCACGCGAGGAGCGCCGTGGCTACAAGGTCGGCCAATTTTGGTACCTAATATCATCGGAGTGGTGGCAGAATTGGTTGCAATACACTCTGAACGAGCAGCAGCCGAACTGTAGCCACTGTAAGGGGAGTGCAATGAGTTTGACGACGACGTCTACGACAAACAATAATAACGGCAACAATAATGGCGCTGCTAATGTAAATAATTATAATGCCGGACAGACGATTAATATTCACGTGAATAACGGCAGCAGTAGTGTAAATTGTAACAATAACAGCACTGCGATGGTGCTGAATGGGAGAAACGGAGGCGCAATGGTGGACGAGGCGATAATTTGCGACGAAAGTTTTACGTCCAATTCCACCGAGTCGATGGGAATGGAGGCGGCGGAAACGTCCAGCTTAGGTTCGACCAGCAGTGGGATTTCGTCGTTTGGTAGACAGTCGGCCAACAATGGGAATGCCAATGGGATTTTAGTTCATGGACCAGGAACGATCGATAATCGGTCCCTGGTCGAGTTGAATTTGTATAAAAATGTCCAAACGTTGACTGGGGAGGGAGGGAGATTAAAGAAAAATACTCCTCTCGTTCAACATAGGGACTTTGAGCTCGTTCCAGACTCCCTTTGGAGGGCGCTTTCACTCTGGTACAATGGGCCTCTTCCATTGCCCAGGCAGGTTATTCAGTCAGACAATTCCCCCGAAGTGGAATTGGAGTTGTATCCTTTAAATTTGAGGATTTTCCGCCATCAAAATCCGCAACCGATTTCAAATCAATTAACAAATGGAGGGAGTGCAATCAATTCGGCTTGGGGAGCTGTTGGTGGGGCTTATGGAGCGCTTACTAATACGGGAACGTACACCGCAACTAGTTCTGTCCAACAGGCGCTTCAGCCTCCGAAAAAGTATTTCGCCTATGTGGCGGCTTTTAGTAAACTAGCCACAATTCGTCAAGTTGGGGAATTCCTTTGTCATCGATTGAAGCTAAAAACAGAAGACATTCGAATATGGCACATGAATGCCATTCCCTGTTTGCTAGAAGAGGAACAGATGACCTTAGAAGAGTTGATGATTAATGACAATGATCAGATTTTGTTAGAGGTTAGAAACAAGGATTTAACTTGGCCCGAAGAATTGGGGTCTTTGTCAACGCTAACTACTAATGGATCGGGGAATTTAAACTATGAAAGGCGTCCTACTGTTGATTCCTTGGCCTCTACTCATCCTCCAGGAGCGACAGGGTTGCATAACTTGGGGAATACTTGTTTTATGAACTCAGCCCTTCAAGTCATGTTCAACACTCAGCCTTTGTCTCAGTATTTTCTTCAAAATATGCACCTCTTCGAACTGAACACCATGAACAAGTTGGGAACGAAGGGGCAGTTGGCTTTAAGGTATTCGGAGTTGTTAAAAGAGGTCTGGACGGCATCCACCAGGTCAGTGGCTCCTTTAAAATTAAGGTTTTGTGTAACGAAACACGCTCCTCAATTTGCTGGAGGTGGACAACACGATTCCCAAGAACTATTGGCATGGCTTTTAGACTGTTTGCACGAGGATTTAAATCGGGTAACAGAAAAGCCCTATTCTGAACTGAAAGACTCTGACGGAAGGGCGGACTCTGTTGTAGCTATGGAAGCCTGGACTCAGCACAATGCGAGAAATCAAAGCATTGTCATCGACCTGTTTTACGGACAACTCAAGTCAAAAGTCAGCTGCTTAGCATGTGGTCATGATTCAGTCAGATTTGATCCGTTCAGTGTTCTCAATCTGCCGCTTCCAGTTGAGAACTACACCTACTGTGAAGTGCTGTTAATCCTCTTGGACGGCTCTGTTCCGGTCAAGTACGGCATTCGTATGAATTCCGAGTCCAAGTATTGCGACCTGAAAAGGGAATTATCGACCATTTGTGCGAATGTTGAACCGGAATTAATGCTCTGCTGTGAAGTGTCAGATGCACAAATTAAATTCATCCTGCCCGATGATCAGAAAATTAAACCCCTGACAGCCACTGAATTGTACGTTTATGAATTGCCCAAGGGTGGTTGTTGTGATAGGCCGAGAACTAGTTCAGAGTTGGGGGTGAACATCGAGAAAGGACTTAAGGATATTCAAAGGAATCCAGGTGAGATAATTATTCATTTGTTGATTTATTTACGATAAGTTGTGAATTTGCCTTGAGTCATTTGACATCCATTTAGAAAGTCTATAATTATTTAATGTTTATTGATCTGGTCAATTATAACATTGTTTGCAAAGTAATTAATGAAAAATGATTGTTTGCGTGCGACAAAGTGATACTTTTCCACCCTAGTGCGGTAAATATTCTAACTTTGTCAGTGTTATTCAAAACACATTTCTAAATAATATCAAAATTCAGTTAATAAGAATATATTGAATTGTAATTTATTATAATAGCTAGGATTAAATGTTTATAAATTTCAGAAGGAAAATAGTTATTTTCCAATTTTCTTTAAAAACTGCACAAATTGTAGCACGAAAACTTGTAATGATTCCTTTGTCGGTCTCGTATCAATTGTTTCACTTGACTGCCAAAGTATTTAATAACTTACCGTTGCGGAAAAAACTATTAAATTCCATTCTTTGACAAATGGATTTCCTTTTTCTAAATATCTCAGTGGGTTTTCAAAACATCATTAATTTGATGAAAGGACAAATAAGTACATATATAAATTACCGAAATCATTAATCACTTTGTGGATATCAGCTTGTAAAAATTGATTTTCTATTTTAGCTCTTCGAATGGCCAACGACCAACAACTGACGACATCATCGAATTCCATCAATATTGTTCCACATGTGCCAAAAGAAGTGGAGCACGGCGGGCAACATATGGTAAATGGCGATTTGCAAGCGGACGAGGATTACGTGGCGGCGTCCCATCGTACGAATAATAGGAGGACATCGAAGGTAAGCCGGTGCTTTGGAAACTCCCTCTGCATGCCCCAGACTCTATTATGCTTCAAGGTATGGCTGTGTAAATTTTTTCTTATGCCACATCATAGTCCTAGTTCTGTCCACCAAACTCACCACCAATTAATCCCTCACTCAAATCCATCGATGAAGGTTCTGTCCTATAACAGCTCTCCCATTTAATTTTATGTGTCCTACTTCTAAAGACCAATTAATAATTTACTACGATTCCCATCCAAAGGAAAATTACACAGATGGCATGTTGTACAAATCAATACAAGTAACTATTAAACTGTAGTTTGTTGATATATTTAGAGTATAAATTATTAATACAATATTAGTTATTTATCTTCATGATTGGAGTAATGTGCATATTATTAGGACCAATAGATGCATGAAATACAATTGTAAACTATATTTGATTTTACTTTTAATAGATGTAAAATTAGCATTTCAAAGTAGAATATAATTATATTGAAAATAGTAAATAAAGTTTTAAATGGTTTAGTTTTTGACTACTTGTGAAATTTTAATTTTTAAACGCTAAAATGTAATATTTTGTACAAATGTATTAAGTATACAAAATATACAAAAATTACTAATATTTTTCATTCTTCAAGGAAATCATAACATTATTGTAAAATCCTGATTTCATTAATATTAGATGGCAGTAAACTTATCCAAATGGTCAAACAGGAAATATAAAGAAGACCACACTCGTCAATATTATTCAAAAAGTGGTCAACTTCGCCCAGAAAAAAAGGAACATTGAACTTCAGTAGGTCTTGGTCCAAATTTTTATTTAAATTTTTCTTAAACTATTTTCTGATGTAAATAATATATCCTTGCATGTCATGTTTTTAAAGCTTAAATTTAGTTATATAAAAAATCAAGTTTTATTGAGAAATATGTGAGGAAAATTTCAAAAAGATAACTTAGATTCCTAAAAATCTTAATTAACAATTTCAAAAGTTAAAACTTTTTCTTAATTAAAAAATTAATAAAAAAAAACTATTAAAAAAACATGTCTGCAAAATTTTTCAGATGTGTTTTAATGCTGTATAACATCGGAAAGAAAATATTTTATTTTTATAATCTTAAGCCCATATTTGTCCCAAAAAGATAAAACTTTCAAATGTGACATATTTCTTATTAAAATTATTATTGTTTAAAAAATTAAAGTATCTTTTCAAGATTACTATTCATATTATGCTGTATGTATGCTTTGTAAGAAGGGTAAAATATGAACATTATTTTTAAAATTTAGTTGAGCTCATTATATTAAGTTCATAATAGCATATTTTATAGAATATTTTCATGACATATCATGACAATTGTATATATGTACATACATAAATTAGTATAGTTAATCTTAAAACCGGTAGATAGTTGTATAAATTAGAAATTACTAATTAAACTCATTGTTGTGGAAATTATTTTGAATTCAGTCAGAAAGGAAATTAATTTTATTCTGCAGAATGACGAAATAAGTACCAGTCCAGAAAACTCATTTATTGACACTCGGCTGAGGAATTGCTCTCCGAACAGGAGGACAGTAGCAGCTAAAGCTATCTCGTCGTCGAATTTGTTGAGTGGTGTGGACAATTATTCGTTGAGCAGTTTGGAGGAGAGTGGTCCGGCAAACAAATTGAAAACGATAAGCAGTAAAGAGGAGGAGGGATCGACGGAAGATCTGCCTGAAAGCTGTATTCGGAGCCAGAGAGCGTGTATTTATAAGACGGCGGCGTATTTGGTGGCGGTGCACCGGCAACTGAGTCGGCAGGACACCTACTTCCTGCCCTATCACAAGGCGAAACCCAATCTTTTCGGAGTCCCGTTGCTGATTCCTTGTTACGATGGTGGAACGAATAAAGATTTGTATTGCGCCGTGTGGATTCAAGTTGCCCGGTTTCTAAGTCCCTTGCCGCCAACGCCGCCCGACCAAGCCAACCACGCAACGGACTGGTGAGCAATTTGAATAGTTTTATTTATTTTTTTCTTAATTTATTTGCAAACTTTTAAATTTATTTTCAAATTAATTGTTTTTTTGGAAAATATTTTTTTAAACTTAAAATAATATATTAAGTTTTTAAATTTGGACATTAAACGATACACAAAATAAATTAAACCATTAAATTTGTTTCAAAATCTGAAAATACTTATAAATAACGTATTAAATCAAATATTGGGAACAATTTATAATAGCAATAGTTATTTATACTACTAGGTCGGTAAGATAAGGCATTATTAATTACTAGAATTCTGTTCTAAAATAGGACCGTGAATTTAATAATGCTTTTCGACCATATTTTACATACAATTTTATGTATTTTTTAATAAATCAAAACAAAAGTGGTATCATCCTTTAGCGGGTTCTACGCCCACTAACCAATAACCAAACAACGATAAAGGTTATTTTCTACTCTTACTTATAAAAATATTAATACCGTTATTCTATTTTTATTAAATTCTATTAAAAAAAATAAATTTAAAAAGTAGAAACTACTGGTTTGTTATGCTGAAATATCCCCTTTACATTTCCAGTGATGATAGCTTAGGATACGAGTTCCCATTTACGTTGAAGGCAGTGGGAGAAGGCGGTCGAGTCTGTGCATTTTGCCCGTGGTCAAAGTTTTGCCGGGGCTGTGAAATTCCGTGCAACGATGAGCCTTTGTTGCAAGGAGTGGTTACCAGTGCACCCGATATGAATTATTCCGCTGCTTCAACGCCAATCCTCTCCAACCACCGGCGGGAACAGTTGACAAAGAACGGATCGTCGGACGTGAATCTGCACCGAACAATGGGCGGTAACAATCAGCATCGGCGGACTCAGAGCGAACAGATTGACTTCAAGTCGGGCCGGGGTCAAGCTCAGGCCAATCAGGTCTCTCTAAACGCCATAACAATAGCAATAGACTGGGACCCGACCGCTTTGTATTTACGGTATCAGAGTACTAGAGAGAAAATGTGGACTGAGCACGAGTCTGTGGCGATCTTCCGCAGACAGCAAACGGAGCCCGTGGATCTAGATCATTGCCTGAGAGCGTTCACCAGTGAGGAGAAACTGGAGCAGTGGTACCATTGCAGTCATTGTAACAGTAAAAAGCCCGCAACAAAGAAGTTACAAATATGGAAATTACCTCCGGTTTTGGTAAGATTTTCTATTATTTTAAATTAAATTTGTGAAAAATAGCTTCTGTTTTTATATAAACAAAATGTGTTATTTCAACCATCCGATTTTTTTCAAAAATAAAATTTATTTGCTCTGATAATTAGAATTACAAATTAACATTTTGTTCAAGATAGAAATGAATTTGTAATTTTTAAATTCCTCAACCACATGTTAATAACTTTGAAACAAAACAGGATATAACTCAGAAATCGTCTATAGACCATATTTTAATTGTTATTAATTAAAATATTCTATTTATTGTTCATGTTTGCAAACTTTTGAAATATAACATAAAATTAATTATATTTCAATTGTTTACGTAGGTAATTAAATACTGTTCGAGTCGAGTGTAAAAGTTGTCGATAAGGAAAAAAATCCAAAATCACTATGTGAGTCGTTAACTAATCAGGATGTTCGTGTAACAAAACAAATTAAATTCACTTAATAAACCATATATTTTATCAAAATAATTGTGACCTACAATATCGGTCATATTGGTCTGGATTTAACTACTTGGTTAAACGTAATCAAAGTTTTCAAATGCCCTATCTATTCACTTATCAATCTCTCACAATTGGCATTTGAATCATTATTGGTTATAATGTGATTATCATGAATTAGTGATTCTATATAGATCCTACATATTGACAGGTTCTTGCCACCGAAATGGAACACACATACAACGAAGAAGACTATCGCGTCATAACTTTTATATGTATCCATNCTTATCAATCTCTCACAATTGGCATTTGAATCATTATTGGTTATAATGTGATTATCATGAATTAGTGATTCTATATAGATCCTACATATTGACAGGTTCTTGCCACCGAAATGGAACACACATACAACGAAGAAGACTATCGCGTCATAACTTTTATATGTATCCATTAGTGATGTGCAATATTTTAGTAACG